>JAJEKB010020935.1:721011-827881 GCA_022393335.1 Macrotrachela quadricornifera
AAGTTTCAGTTAAAAGACAGAGAATCTTTTGTAGATTTTATTGATATGCTCTTTTTAAGATGAGCATTTGCCTCTTTTGTAGCAGCGAAAGTAGTGAATCTCACAAAAATATGACTTGCTCAGCAGTGTACTAGGATAAACAGTAGTATACAACTCGTAAAATCGGTTCAATTAATTTTCAAACATTTATATTATTCATTTATTCAATCTTTCAAACTGCTCAGTTCCTCGCCCACATTATTTTTTTCTATTATCTTCCAGCTATCCATCTCACCCTCAACAGTTGACTTTTATTTTCTCTTCCTCCTTCACTAGTATTATTATGCTACTTTCTCTTCCATGCTTCACCAATCTCATCATTACTATCATTCAATCCACATTCATATCCTCCAGTACGTGATTTATAAAATTTGAACAGCTAAGTTGAATAGTTAAAAAGTTGAAATGAGTTTCAAGTTTCACATGTATGAGTATTAAAAGATCGATTTTATTTGTTAAATAAGTTTGTACATGCTACTCAAACACATCATAAAAAAATGCAGAAATGTATTTTTTTTTTAAGACACTAAACTAAAATTCTAGATAAAGCTTTACTAATTTAAAAACTATTCCCAAGAAAGGAAAATATATCGACTTAGTCATTCAATTAGAAAAATAAATCAGCCATTATAAAGAATAATATTTTGTAGAGTTTGAAATTCTCTAACTGTTAGTATAAAAAAAGTCAGTTTTTCTCATCAGTCTTGAGCATAATTTAGCCTAGAATAATCACAATTCGTTGGAAAGTTAAATGTCTCAATGATCAAAACAATCGAACTGCGAGCAAAGTAATATGATCGAAATAAAATGAAATTTTTGCAAATTTACTTAATTCTGTTCATAAAATAAACGGCTGTAACATTAAACATTTTCTATGTCCATCGACATATACTGAAGACCATTTTGACGTATGTACAATGAGCTTTTTCTGTGAAAGATAAAAGTTCAATACAATGTGAAATAAGAAAATGCACAAAATTTTGATTAAACTAACTTCTAAATTTAGTACTATAATCTAGAACTCAATTTACATTAGCATCTCTGTTTTGGATTGGATAAGAATCGGTTAGTTGTGTTCTATCTTTGGCTTTCTCAAGTTGCCTAATAAGTAAAAGTTTGCTGAACACCACAGATAAACTTTGATGAGAATGTATTGACATGTGACAGTGTGACTTAGTTATATAAAAAGCGCAAAATGAAGTTCATATTTTTAAATTCATAAAAAAGAAACTAATCAATTGCTTCTGGAAATAAAATATTCAATTAATATGAATTTCTATATATTGCCATTCTTACAAACAATTGTCGAATATTCTTTGATGCGATAATTTTACTATTCTCGTTTATATTTCATAAAAACTCACACTGAATCTCTTTTGAAAATTTTACATTACCGTTATAGTATGATTGTTGTGGTTTTATATAAAATCTATTACGAGAATATTGCCGTGATCGATCGTTATATTTATCGTTTATGGGCTGTTTTTCATATTTCGATGGAAAAGATGAGTGAAACTGCGTGCGAACACCACCACTAAAGCCACCTTTTATTGGATTTATTTTTGGTATATATGGACCAAACACTATCAAATGACGAAAATATTTTAAATGAAAACTTAGGCAATGAGTACTTACGAGGTTCTCGATGAAATAAACTTGCTACATCCAGAAGAGATGGTATTCCGATACCAGTGCTTACGAAATTAGCGTATCCCGATGCAATTAATTCACCAATTGAGAAGAGGTTTCCATAAAAATTAATTAATGGGGGTAAAATATAAACTGTAAACAAATATTTCATTCGATGAAATGTCGAAAATATTAATACTCACTGCTTCCTCTTGGTGAATGGATAATTGTTTGTAAAGTTGGTGGATGTACGTAAATTGGCATTGTTAATTGGAAATTCATAAATGGTCCAACCAATGCTATATGAAATATTTTTCTATGACAAAATGAATATACTTAACAGATACATACGAAATCGATGACGATTGTACCGGGCTGCTGGAAAACGAAGTCGTTGTCGAGGTCGATTATGGCTACCATAAGTTGATTCACCAATATAAATATTCATATGTCCAACTTCTTCGGGTGGTTCACGCTGCTGTAAATTAATAAATAAAACTAGAATATTACTGGACACTTAAATTAGAGAGAAATACTCACATAATTACGTCGGTGACCCGTACCATACAAATAATCTAAATAGAACTATATCATAAGAATTTTCAATATTACTTATTTGGTTAAATTCGAACATGCTCATTCATTCACAAAAATATTTTTTAATCAAAGCTCTAAAAACACTATAGTTTACCCAACAAGTAAAAAGTAAATCTATTCCTCTTACATATCAAATAACTATTTGATTAAAACAAATATAAAGTATTCTATATTTTTTTTCATCCTAATTCGACACTCTACTTCATTTTATTCACACTTATTTCAATCATATTAAGAAATATTGTTATTTAAGCATTTGAACAACTCATACTAAAAACGTTTCTTATGATGAAAAGAGTCTAACGGATAGACCATAGATAATTGGCCTCTCCATGTTTTACATCTTTATTAGACGTATCTCGATGAAAAGAAATAATTTTGTTTCGAAACATTCCTCGTTTGATTCTTTGAATAGTATCTGTAATATTAATAAAAATACAATCAAACTTGTTTGTTAAGAATATTCAATTCTCCTAACCATATATTTTTAATCATTCTTTTGCACACCATGTTTCTTTGTCTGAATTAGATTTTACCTCATTCACATCATATTTCAGTGCATTATTAATACAAAATTGGCTCTTCGCATGCAAAAAATATTGGATGCAGATATATTGATACAATAATGATTCTGAATGTGTTACGATTTACTCAAGCTTTTCGACATGTCTTTGAGATCTTTAACTTTTTTTACAACTCAAACTGAAATAACACTTTTTGACAAAATGTCATACATTTAGTATTCCATTAAACACAACCAAAAATATAAGCAAATCGTAACACATTCAGAATCATTATCGTATCGATATATCTGCATCAAATACTTTTTGTATGCGTTAACATCATCATCAGTAACCACCAATTTTATTCGTCACCAAATGACTCAACTTCGAATTATTTTTAATACGTTATGAGAGCTGAATTCATATTAATTATGTACTGAAATATGATGAGAATGAAATAAAAATTAATCCAGATAATGAAACATGATGTGCAAAATACTGATTAGAAATATATGGTTAGGAGAGTTGAATATTCTTAATATACAAGTTTGATTGTATTTTGATAATATTACAGATACTATTCAAATTAAATTAAATATACAATTTAATAGAGAATCAAACGAGAAATGTTTCAAAAAAATTAACCTTTTTTCATCAAAATACGTCTGATAAAGATACAAAATATGAAGAGATTCATACTTTATGGCTCATTCACCATTACAGAGGTAGGACAATAAAATAAAAATTGGGGTATCGTGCTAGACTAGTCATCTCCTTCTTCAGAATGGGCCATACGTTATCCGACACTTTTATTGCGAATAAATTTTTGCTAGGGGCGAGATAGAGAGTGGTGGTGTTCATCATTTGAAAAAGAATTTGCTTGGACCATTAATCTATATAAAATTCATTAGGATAAACGATGCTTTTTTCATAGACGATTATTTATTAACTTATTTCTTATGCATGATTTTCAGTAATTTTTACAATAATCTCAACTTCATTTATACAAAAAATGCAGCTTAAATCACACTTTTTTCGTATTGAATTGTTAGATCTTTGTTTAATCCTTAAACTCTTTTACGAAATGCATTATGAAAGCAGATTTCATGATTTTACAGTGAAAAAAAATGTAATTTAAACTACATTTTGTTATAATTTGAGCTAAGATTATTGTAAACATTAGCGAAAATTATGTGTACAAAAAAGTTCATTGGTAGTTCTCTATGAAAATATCGATCGATGGTCCACGGAAATGCTCTTTCAAGCGGTGAATATCGCAGCTCTCTATCTTATTCCTATCAAAAGTTACCCGTAATAAAAAAGTGCCAGATAACTTATAACCACCCTGTATATGGATGTGGTCACTCATACATCCAAGTGTTGAATTCTATCAGATCTACTCGAAATCTAACTACTGACTCTATTATTGATTCTGTTATTTAGGTTTCTATCCAATCCTGTGGGCTTCTCTGAAGTGATCAGTTACGATTGGACTCTGTATCAGATTCATTCATCTGAATAGGGAGCACTAAATCTAACATATGACTATTAGTTATCAAAGAAAAGACGGTGAAATATAATGCAAGCGAACGCGGCACATATTGCATCATTTCTTCCTGTCTTTTCAGACTCTCAGAGGAATTTACAATAATAATCATATATAGAATCTACATTATGTATGGAAATTCTTCAGATTATTTGGCTCGTATGATTTTCTCCAGTTCAAACAGATCATGATCCTAAATACTAATTCTCAATTAATTCTACGATATTTTATCATTTCTACATTGCTTTCTTACTGCAACGTCTGATTCTATATAAAGAAATGTTTCAGAATTTATAGAAACGTTTTACCTTGTTTTTTGAGAATGATTTCATTTCCACCATCTCTTGTATGATGGGAAATGAATACGATCACGCTCGTACTGAGCGTAAGAGTTAGTAAAATAATGCCCCAAAGCCATTTCCATCGTACTTGACGAATATTTCGTTGCCACCATGACCTATAAGAACGATGCCAAACAAAAATAATATAACGGATTGGTCAGAAGAAGTTTCCATCTTGTGATAAAATGCTTTCTCAAGTTAGAATGGATGATAAGGTTTTGTTCTGATATTAAAAGATATAAATTTTTTTATAGATCTCATTAGTATCTTCATTACCAAATGGGTTGTTGTTCTCCTTTTGCAGTACTGAAAGCACTGAATATCACAAAAATATCATTTATTCAATATTTCACTTGAATAAAATGCCAGTCTTCTTTGCTAAACAATTTTTCAAATATTATTCAAAGGCAATATTGTAACGTCCAGAAAAATGTTTGTTTTTGAGATACAATCGCAAACCTGTGAAAAAAATATTGTTATGCGAAAAAGCACTCTGAAAAATGCCTAATTGGGCGCTTTTTGTTGCCTCCGGAAAAAAACCACAGCCTCATCATTAATTTAGGAAAGGAATTTAACCCTTATAATAAAGAGTATTTTCTAGAGCTTGAAATTTTGTATCCGCTTTAATAAAAAGAATACTTTTTGTAAAAGCAAATTTTGATAAAATTGGGAACAAAACGTAGAATTTTATCGACTGAAGATATTTTGTTCTAATGCTTTGCGTGTTTTAAAGTATAAACAATTAAGCATAGAAAATAAAACGTCGCTATTGGCCATAAGAATCAGAGACCGTCACAGGGCACTTTTTTCTGCCCTGCTCTGCCCTGAAATTATCTCAGGGTAAAATTTTTCGCCCTGTCCTGCCCTCAGGGCAGGACATGGCGTTTCATTTGATCTCGCTAATTAATAGAGTTGCTGATATGTTAAAAGTATATAGCCATTTTCAGGTTAAACACGTATGTGTTATTTATATTAATTCGAAAAAAATGTTATACCTAAACTGGGATCATCATAGAAAAAGTCTAGTACATTTAAGCATAAAAAATAATCCAAATCATCACAGGAGGAAAATGCAAGTATTAGAACAAAAATATTGAAATAGTAAATAAACATAGTAAGTTGCTTTGTTATATGAACGCGCATTATTCGACGTATTCCCTTCTTGTTTTTATCCATCCTTTTCTATATAAATGTAGACTAAATTGCATCCAATAAAATCATAAAAAATGCCACAATCACATCCATTAAAAACAGTCCTAATCGAACTTTTTTGTTCAAGCGCTTGGTAAGGCTTGAGTTCAACATGCGTTCATACTGAATACCTCTCGACCTACAGACAAGCGCTTGAACGCTTGCGTGGGTCATGCATCTAGATCAAGACAGTCATGCGCTAAACTTATGGCGATCAGAGGAAGGAATAGCTGAGAAACAATCAATTCGAATAAAATAATCACGACTTTTCTGTCCGAGATTATATGACGATCCTTAATGTTTATAATATTAAAGTTGGACTAATGATCTGGATTGTCTTTCCGCTGTCTTTCTTATAATATTTGTTTTTTCAAACTATCAATTTTTACTGATAACCGATCATTGTGAACGTTAATTGACGAAAGAAAGAAAGAACAGAAACTAGTTTGCAATGATATCAACTAAATTATATTTACTAAGTTATCATGCTTGAGTATAGATGTGAGAATGGATGTGTAGTCGTCCATCAGTAAATTGACTATAATTCATTCAAAACTTGATGAAAATAGCAATCACTACATACCGTTCGATGCGCTTCGAAAAGCTCTACAATATAGTATCTTTAGTTTTTCATGTCTGAATAGATTACCTTGTGCGAGAATGACTATTAAACGCCGCGGTCATGGCTTTTGTTGCACTCTAAGTGCTTCGTTGATCAAGAGACACAAGCGCTTGAACAGGAGCTCAACTACATGAATAAGAACAATAAGCGATGAAACAAGAATCACGAACACTTCAGTTTTTTTAGTGGTCTCCAGTCTTTACTCAAGATATGTCCAGAGCGCATGACATTCAGTCTTAAGAAACCCAAAAATGTCATGCACTTGCTAAAAGAAGTTCAGCTTGGGCCACTTATCTTGACCAACTGATAAACACATCTATTACAAATGATAATGATATCACTGTTATTAGGTCAAAAATCTCGAAGATACTGCTTATTGCAGAAAACAGTAATCAGGGCATCAGGGCAAAAACTTCTGCCCTGCCCTGCCCTGCCCTGCCCTATAAAATCGCACAGGGTAGGGTAGGACATCAGGGCAGTCCTGCCCTGTGACTGTCTCTGATAAGAATTTCACATTGTTTAATAGCAAGACATTACTGAAATAAAAGTAACCTGTTCATAATTCCAGTTCAAACGTGTCTCATCTTGCACTTAACCAAATGACATTCTTGCGGTATGCAGTATTTTCAATACTGCAAGCGAAGCACAGATACTCATTTCGTAATGAACAAATCATTAAAATCTACGAAAAATTCTATCTTTTAACATGAGAAGGAGATCTTTTCATTTCGTGGAACATGAGGAAGCAGTCTATCAAAATTCAGCAGTATATTTTGGCCGAGTCATTATCATTAATTTCTAAAAAACATACCCGGTGGCAACATTTGTCTGTTGTTGGACGCTTGGTAGTAGACTCTCATGCGTTGCATCATTGTCTGCTACCACGTTGACCATCATCCCCCCATCATTTTGCTCGTTCTCTATCGTGCCACTTTCTAATTCGACTGTTTCCTGTTCTTCATTGTTTGTCATCGTTTGGTAGAAATTCTACTATATTTAAATTGTGCAGATATAAAAAAAAGGCTTCTTGCCAGATATTACTTACCAATATTACTTTAGAACACTGGATATACTACTATTTTGTCAATACTGAAGTAAAACTTGAATAAAACTCAGTATTTATGGTTCAATAACTCGATTATCCTCTAAGCGCGTGATTAGAACGAATGCAATTATTTTATGAGTAATTGTCAATACTATTTTCGTCGAGGAACAGACAAGTTTCGTATTTTCGCTCTCTCATTTTCATTAAAGTTATATTCTAGGGTATTCGCGAGCAGTGGTTGATAAATTATTACCAAAGCACATGATTTGAATGAATGCAATTACATTATGATTACCTGTCGATATTATCTCGGTAAAAAGACAAACAAGTTTCACATTTTCGTTCTTTTATTTTCATTAAAAAACATATTTTAGGTCATTTGCAAGCAACGATTGATAAATCATGCGCTAAACACATGATTAGAACGAACGCCAATTCATTGTGAATATCTGGCAATTTTAACTTCATAGAGAGCGATATAACTTTTTTGCATAAGACTATCAAAAGGTTCTCGTGGCAGTACTCTAAAATTTCACTTTGATTGATTTTATTTCTTATACTAGCTCATTCTAGTTGTGACATCTATTATCTATTAAAATGCCAATATGGAGTTTCACAAGTGTGTATTATGGTCAATCATTAGTAAATATTTTTAATAATCCTGTTTTCGGACAGATAAACTTTATATACGTTCATATGTAAAAACTCTTTTGTTGTTAGATTCAAATGCTATACAAATTTATGATGAATTAACTGCTGCTTAAGAACAGAGTGCCCTTCTATATGGTACAGTTGCTTATTGATTTCATCGATTTTCAAGTGAATGAGAGTCCTTTGAAGTCGATCCTCGAAATGGTGATTCAATAACCTCAATTTCTCAGTAGAAGATTGATGAAACCAATGGTCTGGTGAAAGATGATCTATATACACGTATTGATAGCGTTACTATCTTTTAGATATAGTCTAACCCATACATTGTAATTTTTTTTTAAATTCTACTATTTCGAAATTTGATCTTAAATATGTTGAAGTATTGTTGAGGTTTTATGATTCATTGGACGAATTTTTAGCACATTGAAAATGTTTGATTTTCAAATTTACAGAGATTGAATTTGCTTTTCGAAAAAAATCATTTTCTACAAAGTAAAACATCAACATTGATTTTAATACTCTCGAAAATCAATGCCGATTGGAAAAAAAATCATAAGAACAATATTTGTTATCGGGTCATCGTTATGACTTGTATTTTTAAACCTGCTCTATGAATCAGTTTATTTAGTATGTTATTAAATTGAAATTAATTATTTACTATTTGGTTCATTTTTATAAATTAGATATTTACAATATAATTTCAATTTCAATTTCAATTTCAATTGATTATTCATATTATTTGATGCATTTATATGAATTAAATGCTTAAAATATTCATTTAGTTTAAATTTCAATTGATTACTTATTGTATTGGATGCATTTTTATGGATTACATCTTTATAATATTATTCAATGTCAGTTAAACTTATTTATTCATGTTATTTTGTGCATTCAGGTGAATTAAATATTTAAATATTATCTCAATTTTAATTAAAGTTATTGATTTATTATTCTATAAATTTTATGTTGATATGTAAAAATAAAATTTGATTTCCAAGTTTTTAAAAAAATACTTCAATTTCTAAATAAAACTCGAAATTCTAGGAATGCCCATATGAATTCATTTGCAATTTTCAAAGAATTTAAACTACTATAAACTAGAATGTTCAAAGAGATTAGTCAAAAATTTATATATAAGAAGATTACCATCGATAAACATGAAGTTAAATTTACATTATTACAATACTATATCACTAATGCAAGTTTTTAATCTTAATCTCAATTATATTCTAAAAGAAAAATCGAGAGTTATGATTTATTCATAAAACTCGTCTGGCCTCACTCTTCCAAAGTTTTGGTTACCCAATTGTCTGAAACGTAGCTCTAATATATATTCAGACGCTACAAGGTCAGCTACTGCAATTAGGATAAAGCTGCATTCAAAACCTCTTCAAGAATATCAAAAGACATTGTAGAAATGAATGTAAAAAATGCAACTTAATATATAACATCATTGGGACTACTCTGAACACTTACTGTAGAAATATCATTGAAATATTTTCTCTATAAACAAGTATTTGAAAGTCCGAGAACTTTTTGATTGACATATATATTTTTACTCTTTCATTTTCATTAACCTATCTATTCCAGAACATTTGCAAGCAATGATTAGGAAGTCATGCGCTAAGCGCATGATTAGAATGAGTGCAATTACATTATGATTACCTATCAGCATTATGTTGGTAGAAGGAAAAAAAAAGTTTTATATTTTCATTCTTTTATTCTCATTAAAAAACATATTCTAGGATATTTGCAAGCAACCATCCGTAAATCATGTGCTAAGCGCATGATTAGAATGAATGCAATTATATTATAATTACCTGTCAATATTATCTTGACAGAAAGAAAAAAAAGTTTTATATTTTCATTCTTTTATTCTCATTAAAAAGCATATTCTAGAATATTTGCAAGCAACGATTGACAAATCATGCGCTTAGCACGTGATTCGAACGAACGCAATTATATTGTGAATACCTCTTAATATTATTCACGTCAAAAATGAGTCACCAAATTTTGTCAGATCTGTTAGAATCCACTGAATTCTGATAACAGAGTCTCACAGGATTCCGACTATCGGAATCTAATCGGATCTAAATTGATTCCTACAACTTTCAATGAATTTCAATTATCCGATATTGATGAAATCCGAAAAATGTATCCTATAAGATTCAATGATCAGAATCAAGCCGATTTCTTCCGTTTCTGAGAAGTTGATCGTTGAATATTTTAATGAAAAAACCTGTGAAAAATGTTTTAACTTTTTGTAAACATGAAATGGAATTGTAAGTATTTTCTCTTCTGACAAGAGAGAGACCACTGAATCTATAGAATCTATTCCAAAATTTCTTGTATAAAAATTTCGAAGAATTTTTGTTCTTTTAACAATGGCTAATTCTCAATAAGTGAAGATAATAGGAATGTTTTTTTTTAATTAACTTTGATTTTTAGCAAAAAAATTCAGATGTCATTCATAACTTTCGATTTCATCTCTTCTCTTAGAACTAACTTTCCAATTACCACCAACTTTTGTTATTTACATGCCTTTTTTCTTTGATTTTATTCATTCTTTCATACCCACATTTTGCTTATTGCTTTGCATTTTCAATATATACATGCAGTCCTTTTTTACTATACTACCTTTGTCATTAAAATTTCGATACTCTCGGAAGTTAGTTAGCACTTTTTTAAATAAATTTTCAAAAATAGTCGTTAATTTAGAGAATCAATCATTTTTTTATTTATATCACCTCATGCTCTAAATCAATCGTAACTATTATGATAAAGATAAAAATTTCTTGTATCATTTTATTTATATTCTCCAAAAATATAAATGACCAGTAAGTATTATTACGAAAAATAAGTATTTCTTTTCAATGTTACTGACGAGGGAACATTGCCAACTGTCTAATCGTTTTTTCACTAAAAACAGTTTTGATCAATTTGATTACGAAGCTAAAGTCACATTAGACCTAACAAATGACTCACAAGATTACTACAATGAAGATGATTTTACTGATATTAAAAAAGACGGTAATGATGCCGGCGATGAATGGAATAGCAAAGAGAATTACAAATTAAATTCTTATTTAATTGAATTCATAAAAGAAGTAATTGAATTTTGCTGATGTAAAAGATTCGTCTGGTAAGTGTCGACGACCTTGGAAAACGGTTTAACATCATTATCATAAAACATTGATCAAGTTATCTAAAAAATTTTTTAAATACTCGAGAATAATATTCACCAAAACAAGTTTTGAATATTGATCAAGTAGGTATTCAAAATGAGCTACATTCCACACATACATTATCAATTCACAGTAAGAAAAAAACTTTGGATCTAGCGTATCAAAAAATGCAACTACTCATTCATATAATATAGACACTCGTCACGCTCAATTTTATGAGAAGCTCGATCGACACTGAAAGCATTCAATATCTGGCTCGAGCATTAGAAAATAACATGGTGAGATAGACTCGTTCACATTGAACTCTTATTATTATTATCGTTGTGCGAAGACATTGACCACATAAAATCTGGAAGAGAACTCTATCGATGCTGATGGAGTTGAATATCTGTCGCATATATTACAAAAAAATACTATAGCACTTACCATGCTTAATCTTAACAAAAATGCTATCGGAATAGTTGGTATGAAGCATTTGGCTAAAGCATTACAAAGCAACAAAGTGAAACTCGTTTCTGCGTTATCTATCATAGATTAACTATGGTTATGAAATATAGATACTAACGATTTTGAATTTGAACGAAAACTCGATTGGCGATGATGGAGTAGAGTATTTGGCTCGTGCATTAAACATTAATCAAGTCAGACTAATTTGTCATAATCATGCTGATCTATATTTATTATTATCATTAAATACAGACACTCACTACTCTTTATCTTCAACGGAATGATATTGGTGAGAAGGGAGCACAGCATCTTGCCAAAGCGCTACAAATTAATAGAGTATGACAACTTCTTCTTCATCGGTCTCATATTGATAAATATTATTCAAATCAGACACTCACCACTCTGGATTTATGCACCAACAACATTCGTCTGTCAGGGGCACAACATCTTGCCAATTCTTTAAAGAATAACACGGTGAGACAAATTTTCTTTCCATCAATTAAATATTAATCATTAATTATTCGATATAGACACTTTCCGCACTAGACCTGACATTCAATTCTATTGGTTATATAGGAACAGAACACTTGTATAACACGTTTAAACATAACAAAGTGAGTCAACGTTGAAGTTTCTCATTCTTATATCGAACATAACTATTCAATACAGACACTTATTAATCTCAATCTTCTTCACAATGAAGTTTAAGCAACAAATTGACTATTTTTACAAAAATACCAATATAAATAAGTTAACAAAAGTTTTTGTTTAACGACAGTGACGCATCTGCTTTAACTAAAAACTTGCTAACCGCTTTATCTTAATGTTATTACTGAATAATTCTTTTTTTCCGCATCTTGTTAAATTAAAAATATAACATGAAGAAAAGAGAGAAGAGACAAATCAAAAGAATCAGTTACTTTCGCTGTTAATACTGTCGATCGAACTTCTTAAAAAAGAATCCTGTAAGATAGTCATAGTTTTTTTTCACACGCAAGAACGTTGCAACTAATAATATCGATTAATACTTCACTTAGTCGACTGAAATACATACGCACACTGAAGATCTTTCCAACAAAGTTATCTATGCGATATTTGAATATCTACAGTTTCATCATGTTTACTAAGCTTTTTTCAATCTAAATGGACGATTTTGCAATCTTCTTATTAATTCATCTCTTCCAATTAAAGTAAATCTTTCATTCATATCCCAATTAATGTTAGAACGATACCGTAGAGATATTATTTTACAAAATCAACATCGAATACCTTTCCTTTGTCTAGCAAATCCTTTCATATACAGTGAAACTTTTCTAAGCTTAACACTATATCAGGACCGACGAAAACTGTTCATAACAGCGAGTTAATCATTTATTTTGCAGGAGTTAAGAGCGAATAGTTTGATCCTTCAATTCTGTTTTTGGGAATGACATATCCATCGGAATGCAAGCACAGACGCTGTTTTTCAGGAACGTAATGTGATCAAATAATCTTTGCCACGAGACGATACTACCTTAAGTCGCTTGATAGAACTAGTCGAGCGCTTCAATCAGATGAACTTACGTGAATCACTATTACATGGTATCTACGACTATGGTTTCGATCGTCCTGTAGATGTTCAACAACATACTCTTAAATCGTGTATTTCGGGTTTATTTTGTGCCATTTCTCTAATACTGAAATTTGTTCGATAAATATTCATTCTTCTTAAAGGTTACAATATGACTGCACAAGTACAATTAGGCACAAGTAAAACAATAATTTTCATCATTCCAATTCTACAACAACTCAACGTAAACTACATGTAACGCTCACCAGAAGTGACTAGCCACTCCAGTCTGAATAAAGCCTCCACATTTTATGATTTTCAAAAGCAAGACTATTAATCTCAAACTCGAAAAATATCAAACACTCGCTATTTCCTCATCAGAGACGACATTTTTTGACTTTTAGGGAGCATTAGTTAAGTGCTGCCTTGACTACAGTTGGGCTGCTTCTTACAAAAAATATTTCACATTAGTTGAAACTAGTGTCATAATTTAGCTGAGGCTCAGCCCCATCACTTATTAACGGTAATCCAGTTAAATTCCATAGTGAACCCCACCACCGAGCAAAATTTAAGTAGTTGAGCCCCATCACTATCAAAATTTTGGATATACCACTAGTTGAAACTTCTACGCAAGAGGAGTTCATGTTAATCTTGTAAATGAATGACGAGTTGCTCGTCAGCGTTTCTTTAAGGCGTCACTCACGACTAAGAAGCACCGTCATGCTATCTTCTTTCCAGACTAATTGTCTAGTACTGTTACGATTGAACCAAATTTGTTCCCACTTCGTAAGAATCAGTAGATTTTTAGTAGAACCATTTCTAATCAAGAATCATAAAATGGAAATGAAAAAATAAAGGAACACATTATGCTAAAGAAAATATATATGACGATGGAGATTTATTTTTCCATTTTGTGTACGAAATCTTTCAAAGCTCATCTTTTCTTCCTAGGAGAGGCACATTTTTAGATTCCATAAAATATGCAAAACCATTATAAATTTTGCAAAACACCTTTGTTGTTTTCAATGCCAATCTCTCAAAGAAGCGTCGATGAACGACTAGCCGCTCCTTTAATTATGTCTGCTTCAGCAACTGATAGTCTAATTTCGTTCACAACCTAAATCACGCGTAACTGCATACGAACAATTGTTACATTTCGAATGAAAATCTTTAGACGAAAAATTCAAAAACTTAAGTTATTTTAGATACTCTTAATGGTTCAAGTACTTTCTACCGAATTGAATTGAATGTTGCTGTAGATTTAGTCTATCATTGTTTTTAAAACAATGTTTATTATTGAATTCACATCATTCACTGTCCATTATATCTATTGAATTGATCAGAAAAATGTAGAAGCATCTCAATTCATTAGTTTGATACTAGTTTGCAAAATATTTCATCAGCAATAGATCATCTATGTGCTAGTTAGTTTCCTGCTCATGGATTAGCTTGGATACCATCACAAACTAATGATTGGTACATAAACAAGAGGTATTCGCAAAGATTATGAAGCGATATATGAACACCTCTTCATTATAGATTTCATGTATTTATGAATGATTACCATGGTCAAATTTTCTAGACAAGTGCTTTTGTGTATGTCGGAATGCACGATGAGTTACTAAAATCCATTGTAGATTTATTCAATGAATTTATAGAACAAACTAAACTAGCAGTTAAATAAATGATGAAAGAAAAAGAGATGCTAATAAATTAGGAAAAACCATATAGAAAATGATGAATCTATCAACCATCATGAAACAAATAGCATATATAACGACGATTAAGGAAAAATAAATCTTCTATTCGAAATCCAAGGGTAACACATAGTGTTTGTATGACAATTAACTAATATTGGGAAAGAATTCCAACTTTCCCGACATTCTTCATTTCAAATATGTCGTATCGCTATACTGAACTCCAAAAAAGACACAAAAGTTCCAACTTTAAGTCTGTTGAGAACTGCGCTAAAAGGTTATTCATACATCACTCTACCAAACTGGTGTTTAGCTTCTGGAAGAATATTCTTCGATTCGCAGAAAAATAATTCTCGTTAAAGATATTGAAGATCAGGCTTTGTTGCTAGTTATGCACTATAGCTTGAATTTCGTTATCTTTCTAAACAATCTGCATTGTATTAAAAATTTTGAATATCAAAATCTCAATGACATTTTGTCGAAATATCAGATAGATTTTCTACGGATCTTCTCTGAAACAATCCTTGTTGATCCTCGCAAATGAGCGATTAGTTGCTCTCAGTGTCACGCACAAGAACACAAAGGCAAAATACCGGATAAGCTGAGGACTGCACATTGAAAACAGTGTATGTAAGTATACATGTAAGAGTACAAACTTATTCTATTTTATGTTATATGATCTTTCTTTCAGCCAAGGGAATAAGAAAAAATGTCTAGTAATTCTATTTCTATATCTTATCATCCCATCTATATAATATTCCTTAAACAACCGACTATTCACTGTTGTTTACCAATACCCTAATATGCGATCGATTTGGTCACAATGATAAAAAACCTTTATTTCTCTAAACAAACGTGTAACATCTGATTGGCCAAATTTTCCACATGAAAATATCTCATTGGTCGAAAGTTTGACACCGAAAATTTCTAATTGACTGAGTTTGCAGGATGACTAGATCTATCTACTCTGAATCATCTCTAATTATACTTAACTAGTCTTAGCCAGAGTTATTTTTGATTTCCGCTAAGTTACTTTAGCTTGACCTTTAACCGTTAGCATACACACTCATAAAGTTATTTTCTTCCAGATGAATCTCTCTTTAATCAAGAAAAGAAAGCACCGTCCAAAATGTCATGATGCCAACCGTGCTCATCAACATACAGTAGTGAGCAATCGCATCATCAAAAAACCACAATCTCCTTTCCCTTCCTCCGTACCCATCGAGATGCCATCCCAGGAGAATGATTACAGCCGCCGTGAATAGCCGTTTTTCGCACGTTAGACATGCACCGTATTACGGTCGTTTACGACTTTGCTTATGTGACCTGGTCAGCGAAATATTATTGGTTAAAGATAGAGGATGAAAGAATCTCATTGTTCTACAGGCTCATATGAAAAATCTCTGAATGGCTAAAATGTCAGCCTCAAAAAATCTGATTCCTTCTAAGCCTCATATCAAAACTACTTAAAGCTAATCTTTTTTTTTGACATATCACCCATGAGAACCCAATACTGTATTCTTCACCTTTGACCCTTGACCAGATGAAAATCAAGCAGTCGCATTTATTTCATATCACTCTCCCTTCAGTCGAGAGGAAACCTATGACAACCTTAGTCGGTACCCCTATAGTATAGCACTCGAGGATTCATAGGTGCTCCCATATAACAATCGTTGAAGACCCATGGATACTCTCATATGATAGGCCTTGAGTACCTACAGGTTCGTATATAGATGGTTTAAAGGTGGCATTCTTCTGCCCTCAATATTCTTATGACCCTAACACAAATCTCGCCCGCAACAGACAAACAGTTTTTTTTTCATATGACCCTTACTACACTCGAGAGAATAAAATTCCATAAATAAAACGCAACAGAAATCCTAAACAATCAATTGTAGCAAACATGTTTATACGTGCATATATTAAATAAGTAACTGATGTACAGTATCATATTATGTAAGCAACAAGATAATTTCTTCATAGATGCGTGTATGTCCTTTTTAATGTATTTCATTTTTTGAGCTGAAAAAAAAAATTCACAATTTCTTTTTTATACGTTCAAGGTTACGCTTCCATAATTGAAAACAAGGGTGATTCTTAGATAATGAATGTCGTCCAATATTAACAGCACGTTGATAAAACGACAATGCTTTTCTATAGTCACCCATCTTATCATGAACTAATCCAATATTATTGTAAGAGGTACTAACATCTGGATGAGTCAATGGAAGAATTTTTTCACGGATTTCGAGTGCTTTTTCATGAGACAAAAGTGCTTTCGAATATTCGCCGAGATTATTATATACTAGACCGATATTATTACAAGATGTGGCCAAATGAAGATGATCGGGTCGAAGAGTCTTTTGGTAGATTTCAAACGCTTTCTCGTGAGATGAAAGCGCTTTCATGTATTCACCCATGTTGTCATAAAGCACACCAATATTATTATAAGTTGTTGCCAAATCAGGATGATACGAAGGAAGAGCCTTTTGAGAGATTTCAAGGTCTTTCTCATAATACAACAATGCTTTGGAATACTCACCCATGTTATCGTAGACTAAGCCAATATTATTGTAACACGTAGCCAGACGAGAATCATTTGAAGGAAGAATTTTTGTATACATTTCAAGCGCTTTTTCATGGTATGAAAGAGCTTTTTTATAGTCACCTATATTGTCATATATCAAACCAATATTACTGTAAGAAATAGCCAAATCGGGATGGTTTGAGGGAAGAATTCTTTGTCGGATTTCACATGCCTCTTCATAATACGAAAGCGCATTCACATAATCGCCCATTCGAGAATATACTCCTCCTATGTTGTAGCATGATACCGCTAAACTAGGTAGATTTGAAGAGACCGTTTTTCGGCAAATTTGAAGTGCCTCTTCATGATATGAAAGTGCTTTTAAATAGTCACTCATCGTGGAATATATACATCCGATATTGTTCAAAGAAGTAACTAAATTAGTGTGATTTGGAGAAAGAAGTTTTCGAAGAATTTCAAGTGCTTTTTCAAAATATGAATGTGCTTTTGAATATTCCCCCATACTATAGTACACTTCTCCGATATTGTTAAATGTCACTACAAAATCAGGATGATCTGGAGGAAGAGTATTCTGTTGAATTTCAAGTGCTTTCTCATGAAATGAAAGTGCTTTTTGTTTTTCTCCCATCTTCTTGTGCATCACGCCTATGCTGTTGTATGTCTCAATCAAATCAGGATGGTTTGTAGAAAAAGCTTTTTCGTTGATTTTTAGTGCTTTTTGATGCAACAAAAGTGCTTTTGTATATTCTCCCATCTTGCCGTATACCGCTCCGATATTTTCAAACGACATAGCCAGATCAGGATGATCTGGCGAAAAAGTGTTTTGTCGAATTTCCAGTGCTTTTTCATGAAATGAAAGTGCTTTTGTATATTCACCCACGTTGCCATATTCGAATCCAATATTATTAAATGATATAGCTAAATCAGGATGATTCGATGGTAAAATATTTTGTTGAATTCGAAGCACTTTTTCATAATACGAAAGTGCTTTTGTGTATTCGCCCATCTTGTCATATGTCATTCCAAGTTGGTTAAATGACGTTGTCAAATTAGGATGATTTGATGGAAGAACAGATTGTTGAATTTGAAGTATTTTCTCAAAATCCGAAAGTGCTTTAGTATAATCACCCATCTGGTACCATATAGTTCCAATACTACTGTAGGACATCAGCAAATCAGGATGATTTAATGAAAGAGTAGCTTCTCGTATTTGAACTGTTTTCTCAAAATAAGAAAGTGCTTTGGTATATTGGCCCATCTGATGATATATCATTCCAATGTTGTTAAATGATATAGCTAAATCAGGATGATTTGGAGGAAGAACATTTTGTTGAATTTCTAGTGCTTTTTCAAGAGACAAAAGTGCTTTTGAATATTCTCCCATCCTTTGGTGTGCTTCTCCAATGTTGTTAAACGACATAGCTAAATTAGGATGATTTGGTGGAAGTGCAGCTTGTCGCATTTGAAGCGTATTTTCAAAATATGAAAGTGCTTTCGTGTATTCGCCCATCTGACCGTATATCATTCCAATGTTAGTTAACAACGTAGCTAAATTAGGATGATTAGGTGGAAGCACATCTTTTTGTATTTGAAGCGTTTTCTCAAAATACGAAAGTGCTTTTTGATTCTCTCCTATTTTGTTATATATCTGTCCGATACTGTTATATGATACAGCCAAATCAGGATGGTTCGACGGAAGAATGTCTCGTTGAATTTCTAATGCTTTTTCAAGAAATGAACGTGCTTTGAGAAGATCACCCATTAGGAAATACACTTGTCCAATGCCACAATAGGAAAGTGCGATATCTCGATCATTTACAGAAAATAGATTACGTGCAGTTTCAAGTGATTTTTCATAAAATTTCATAGCTTCCGTATATTGTCCTTGATTTTGCTTCACTATCCCGAGTATACGGTAAAGATGTACTGTTTCAATATCATTAGTAGTTTGATCAAGCAATATATTGTATAATTCTTCAGCTTTATCATCACGACGAATATCGATGAGTAATAGCGCAAGTCGATCCCATCCTGTTTTAATGTAAGAAATGTCTTGCCGCATATATTCGGTTAAAGCATGAAGCTTTGGATCATTATCACTAGTTAATGTTAAAACTACCTGCCATACGTCGTTATTACTATCAATTGATTGAATTTGTTCGATACGAAATATGGAATTCATTGAAAAGAGAATTTCTTCTTCTGCCTCATAATAACTATCATCACAAACGTTGGCAAAAGGAGTTGAAGGCACTGAGCAATCAATAGTCATCACAAATAAGACTCTCACAAGGCCGGAAGTTGCCATAGGTGTACTAACAAATTCAAGAGATACTTCACGATTCTTACTAGTTGATAAAAAATTATTAAATGATAATAAACCATCTTTGATTTTTACGAGTTTGTCAAAATCTGTCTGAGATAAGCATTGACCACGATATAGGATAAACGGGGCGATATGAGCATGTTTCAAATACTGTTCCGAATGTAGCTGAGTGATATGCTTGTGAAGATCACTTAGAAAGAAGCCGAGTGTAATAATGAGATCGACTTCCATTGTACGTAATGCTCGATTGAGCATGGAATAAAGAAAACAATCGTAGGTATACCACCAGATAGGGGAATGTTGTCTATATTCTTTTTCGAATTTATCAATATTTTCTAGTTCTTTGGTATTACCGATGAATTGATCGCGACAATAAATAATAAATTCTATTCTATGTTTGTCTTCGAAATCTATTGTCAATAAGATTTCCTTTAATATGCTAGTATACATGAAGGATGGATCAAGATTGTCTAAATTTGTATGTTTTATATCATCGTTTGTGGAAACGAAGCTCATCGAAATTGTATTTTGATCACATTCTTGGGCAGCTATTTTGAGTGCCTTGCCAATTGAGATAACATCTGTAAAAATATTTTCCACTTTAGGCCATTGTTTAGTCCATTGTTCATATTGTTCTTTTAGTTCACAAAAAATGTAAATCATACTAATTTGTACCATATCATGTATAATAGGCACTATTGTTTGACCGAATGTTTCAGAAGTGATCATGAAGATTTTTTCTTCTTTAATATTATTAATGAAATCAACACATTGGTCAATATTGGTAAATGTATTCACTGTATTTACAACTTGACGTAATTTCGTAATGATATTCTGACAATCGCTGTTATTAACTTCATCAATTTTCTCATCTAGCCAGACGAGAAGAAAATTCTGTACTATTCGGCGATTAAATGATTGAGAGGTTCTTTTGTTATTATATTCAGATGATAGTTGTGTAGGCGCACACTGTGAAGAGCTGAACATCTGTTCATTCTTGTCTGTTTCGATCATAGTAGTAGATACTATTTATTGGTATATCTTCAGAATGTTTATTGGATGTCTCAATTGAATATGCTTTTAGTTTGAAATACAAGAAAAATATATGCTAATAAAATACGTTACTTATTTTGCAATAAATGAGTCATTTTCATATGTAATAAAAATCGATACTATACAAACGACATGAGTGAAATTACCTTGTATCAACAAGTGTCTCTGTATTTGCTTCGATTTTTTGTATATTTACGGTTATGCTTTGTTAATTAAGCAATTTTATTCAATCAATTTACATAAAATAATATATGCATACATTCACGATAAAATATAACACACGCACATGTTTGTCTCTTTTCTTCTGTTATTGATAGTGAGAGATAGGAGCACACCTATCATTTGCTCGATTTTTCTTCATATTCGATCGATTAAGAAGTAAAGAGAAAAAAAAATATTTTTTCATTATTTGTGCAAGATATTTTTATTAAGAATATATAATATTAATCTAAAAAGTAGGCATAGTCATACGTATAGATGGCAAGTCCTATAGACTCATTAGATTTGAGTCCTATTTGAATATCTGTAATATATACAAATATCTACTTCCAACAGGTTTGAAAATGGATTCGAATGATGAAAAAAAATATTTGTCTCCAAGCAACAATTATTTGAAAATGTAGTAATTTACAAGATTTTTAATGTTATTCTTCTCATGTGAAAAAAAGTTTACAAATTTTAATTTTAACCGATCAACACTTATTAAGTGATTAAGGAAAATCAGTTAGAATATCCAATTTTTTGAAAAATAAATCAAGTTGAGTTACTATCATAGGAAGATGCACGGAACTCTCTTCTGTTAGATAGCTTTTCGCTAGACGACTGGCTTTTGACAGACTTATAAAAGCCTTGGTTATTATTACCATTTTTTTTTCGTATAAGACTGCTTTTATATTTGGATAAACAGTGAGTAAAGTATTTTTATGCCAATTATTAGAGGTATTTTAACACTCAAAACAGGAATTCTATGTTTATAAGTTTTCTCGAACGCTAGCTATTGTAAAAATCTTATTTTCGTGTCTTACTGGATATTAAAGGAAACTACTGCAAAATCTTTATTTTAAAATTTGTCTTTAAGACTTTCTTAGCATTTTTCTCAAAACATGATTTCTAAATAAAGAAATTAAAATATTTTTGACTCAGTTCAACTTATATAACAATATTCTTTTCGTTTTAATGGTTTGAATAAGAGTAAACTTTTGCTATCATTAGTTCGCTGATTTTTATGCTAATTTTAAGTATTGTCACTTAGAACGCTCATAAGAGATAATCAATATATCATACCAAAATTATTCATTTTCAAAAAATTTCCGTCCAAATGGACGAGTTTATTTATAACAATAGAAAAATGAAGATGAATTTCAAATTCAGTTTTATTACTACTTACAAAGATTTCTATATCATTGAATGACATATCTATAGAGTATTCTAGAAAAACCTTACTAAAAAAAATTGATTACTTTCGTTTCAGCGCGAGTAGATGAACCGATTTTTTGATGAATAATGAAAGTTTATTCAGAGTGTTTTTCTTCTTTGAATAATGTAAACAGATACATCTATTAAGTACTATTGTTAACTTTAGTAAAAAAATTCTATCTGTTAGCAAATAAGAAAAATAGATGTAATACCATTCCACGTATAAGTTTTGGCCGTCATATAAGACGATGGCAAGAAAAAAATCAAAACAAGGTTTATGAATAATACAACATTAATGGGAATAAAACAAATATAAAGAACTAGTTAGTTTAGAAGTCAAGAACTACAGTATTTCGAATTTTAGGTATGATACATTGATTTTTGTTTACCATCGTCTTATGTGAGAACTAAAATTTATATATGGAATGTTTTACATATATTTTTGGTGTTTACCAACAAGTAGAACTTTTTTTTATTGATGTTAACAATAACACTTGATAGAAGCATTTATTTATATTATTCAAATAAAAACACAAAATTTTGAATAAAACTCTACTATTAATCAACAAATCGGTCCATTTGTTTGAGTCTAACAACAGAGATATTCAACTTTTTTTGGTAGATGATTTTTAGAATACTCTATAGAACTACAGTATGTGAGGTTCTCGTTTTGTGAATGTAACCGATGGCTTCAACCTCCGTTATTGATGTTGGCTGAAATGTAATATATAGGGTCTTAGCCTGCTAATCTTGAGAAATACTCACAATAAAAATGCCTATCGTATATTGATAATATAGTATAATATAAGATAAGATGGTGATTTTCACAAAATATTTTATTGATGAAAATCAATAAAAATCACAAATAATAACGACGATGAAAATGAAAAAACAAAAAGACAAAAGACAAGAGAGAGATCACGAGTATATACATATGTACATATATATATTAAAGAAGAAATACAAAAATATAATAGAAAAAAAATGAAATGACGCAACAAAAAGGTCATCAAGGTCTGATGATGATAAATACAACAATACATATACCACAGAAAAGAAAGAAAAGATATATATGTATATAATCACTCGACCACACATAGAACAAAAAAATATATATAGATATATATGGGCGTGACAAATTGTCGGGATGTCCCAATATTCATTTATTCATGTAGGTTCACTCATGTATCAGAAAAATGTGATCTTTTTATCACTTATACGTCTTATATAATGCTATTGATCTGTGACTATTTGAGATCTACATATTAGGAAAATGAGGATTACTAAGGACGTCCTTATGATCATTGTGCTAAACGTGCTTTACATAATATTTGTTGACATCTTGTTCTTGGCATATATTGCATGTGCGTTAATATTTTATCCATTCTATCCTAACGTTGTGTTCTAGTTAAATCATTCGTGTTCGAACTATGATTCTTTTCGCTTTCCTTCATTCTTTCTTTTCTTTCGCATACTTTCACTCGATAACAAACGCTTATCACCCTTGGATTATGTCTTCACAAGTTAATTGGGATTGTTCTCAATGTGGATCTGCTCCAAATGATCGTCGTAAATATTGTACTGAATGTCATTCAATGCTAACGTGGACATGTACTGGTTCAGGAAAATCTGGTTGGTACTCGAATTATTATCGTCATCGTAACAATTGCAGTTATTGTACACCAGAACTTGAAGAAGAAAAACAACAGGAAATGGAAGAGAAACAACAACAACTTCAGATTTTAGATGATAGTAAGTAACATTATTCTGTTAGTTTACGCATGCGTCTATTAGTCGATTATTTTGTGCTACAAGAGTAGTCGAAACTTAATAACTATTGTACTTTTTTATATTGTAGAACAACGTCCTTGGTCAGAATGGAAACGTACTAATGAATCTTGTATACAACATACTGGACTTGATATCGAGCAAATACAAGAATTGTATTCTATGTGTGAACAACCACTTATAAATTATTGCTCCCATAAGAACTACCGATTTACAAATAGTGCCACTACTACGTATTTATCTCCTGTGAATATGCTTGTTGTTACGCTATGGTACTTAAAACATTATCATTCTGAACGATATATTGCTTCAGAATTAAATTTAAGTCAACAAGTAGTGAATTATTTATTGTCATCAGTTGTCGATATTTTACATTCGTGTGTATATCCAGAATTGATTTCAATACCTGCTAATATATCTAGCAGTAGAACACCACACGGACCTCAACAATACCATAAACTAATAGTCGACTCGACTTTTATTGCGATTCCTGAACCTTATGATTCGAAACAACGTAAAGCATATTATCATGCGAAAAGTGCAACAAATTATGCATTGAAAGTACAAATAGCTTGTGACTTTCATCATCGAATAGTACACGTATCCGAATGTTATCGTGGAAGTGTACATGATATTACAGTTCGAAGAGAATCAGGACTACTAGAACATGTAAACGATACCGTGCAAATTATTGGTGACAAAGGATATATTGGTGAAGAATACGTAGTTACTCCCAAAACGAAGCCTCATGGGCATGAATTAACAGATGAAGATAAAAATTTCAATCATGACATTAATAGCGCAAGAGCAGCTATTGAAAATATTAATCAACGTCTTAAAACTTATGCAATTCGTGGTGGTGTCTACAGAGGAACTATCGATGATTTTCATAAGGCAACAAAAATTCTACAAGTCGTTTGTGCTCTATGTAATTTGAGCTTAATAAAACATCCTATTCGTAGATAAACAAATGAGAACTTGTATTTTCTGATTAATTATTTGGTAATGAAACTTATTGCTTTTTCATGTTGTTTCAGATTTCTTAGTAGAGAATGGCACACGTGAACAAATATTATGTGAAGCACATTTAGCACAATGATCATAAGGACGTCCTTAGTAATCCTCATTTTCCTAATATGTAGATCTCAAATAGTCACAGATCAATAGCATTATATAAGACGTATAAGTGATAAAAAGATCACATTTTTCTGATACATGAGTGAACCCACATGAATAAATGAATATTGGGACATTTCAACAATTTGTCACGCCCATATATGAGTTAGCGACATAAAGTTACATCCGTGAACGCTAACGTAGTAAGGAATTATATTTTATGTTCCGTTAATTTTTCGAAATTATCAAGAATGTTTCTATTGTTGTCTAATTTTTAAAATCTCTTGTATAAGATGATTTTTGTAGGCATCCAATGTGTTCTGTAATAACATAGTTACAGTAATCGGTCCAATTCCACCTGGTACAGGTGTAACTAAACTTGCACGTTTCCAAACAACATCAGTTCGTTCAATGTCACCACAAATTTTCATTTTTTTTGTATTCATATCCTTCAAAACTGTAATACCAGCATCAATCACAATAGCATCTGGTTTAATCCAGTTTGCTTTCACTAATTCTGCTACGCCAGCACAAGCTATGACAATATCAGCATGTTGTATTTTTCTATGTAAATTATTTGTTTGTACTGTACACAAAGTTACTGTACAACCGCGACTTGTAAGTACCAGTGATAATGGCAGACCAACAGTTTTCGATGCACCAACAATACAGACAACTTTACCAGATAATTTCACATCATATACTTGTAACAGTTCTAGAATACCACGAACTGTACAAGGAATAAATGTACCAGATGAAGATGGAGATATTGAAGATGAAGCTAAATCAGCTAGTTGCAAGGAATGTAATCCATCAACATCTTTTTCTATATTAATTGCATCCAAAATACGACGACGATTTAGCTGTTTAGGTAATGGTAATTGAACTAGAATACCATCAATCAAGGGATCATCATTCCATTGTTTGATCTGTTGTAAAATAGTATCTTCAAGTTTATCGATGCTCATTGTTTCATAATCTTTAATTTCCACTAATTGTGTAAAGAAACCGAAAGTAGAAGCAAGGTTACTTTTCTTTTGAACATATAATAGTGAATCACGACGATTACTAACAAGAAGACAAGCGAGACCTGGCGAGCGAGGTGTTAAACCATTTTTACTGGCATGAGCTTGTAAAGATTTTATTTCAAGACGAATATTTGTTTGAAAACGACTGGCAATTTCTCTGCCATCAACACGAATGGCAGTGTCACGTCCAAGTTTCTTTATATGCCACGGTGTCATGAGTGGCGATAGTTTAAGTACAAACGAATGGCGAGCTGCATGATAGGTTGTGTCGTGAAAGTTTTCTGACATTTTTGTCAGTTCAGTTGATCGACATGTAGCCAATTGATTGTAGAATAATGAGTTATGTTCTTCCTTTTTTTGCTTTATGAAATCATTATATTCAGGACTTGATATGAATACATTTGCAATTTTTTTTACTTTTTCTATCATTTCATCAGGTTTCTCCTCAAAAACATCGTCAATTAAACCAATTTCTTTTGCATTTTTAGCTGATAATGGTTGACAAGCTTCTGTTATTTCATGTGCACGTTCATAGCCAATACGACGAGGTAGATTATAAGTCCAATATTCACTTCCAAATAGACCCATTGTACCATAGTGTGGATTGAGAACTGTTTGAGAATTTGCATAGATACAATCAGCTGCCAATGCCATCATAACACCTCCAGCACCAGCACTACCTTGAAGTACTGATATTATTAGTTTATTTGTTATTGACATAATCTTTAATACAATATCATCAATCGCATTAATATTTTCCCAACTTTCCTTGTACGAATCTTTAGCAGCTTCAATTACGTTGAGATGAATACCATTACTAAAGTATGTACGTCCACCACACAATATAATAACTTTGGCACTGTCAATCTGAGCACATTCATATAAAGCCTGCAAAAGACGTTGACATTGTGTTGTTGACATAGCACCATTATAAAACTCAAAGTGTAGACAAACAACATTGCCTTGTTGTTCATAGTAAATTTCATTAAAGGTTGTATTTCTAGGTATAGTAGTAAGACTAGTAGGTAAAACAGGTAGATTAGCTAAATGATCACGATCTAATAGCATTGTTGATGGTAATTTAAAGTTATTGTTGCCAACATGTTTCATATGTGTTATCCAAACAGCTTCTTGTCCACCTTCTTTACATGACACTAAGATAGCACCATCACGTTGACCTAATAATTTTTTTGGTGGTATATCTGGAGCTATTTTAATAATATTTTCAATATGTGCACCATACAAATACATTCCTGTTCCAAATAGTTCTTTATCTAACAGACCTGGATTTGAATCACGTGAAGATATTTTTCGTACAATTGTTCTTGCATCATCTTTTTTCCAATTAATAGCACATTGTGACTGTTTCATTGTTGGTTTAAGTCTCCCTTTAACAGAAGGATCAGAATAATCAAGTGGAATCGGTTCAATTTGTTGAGAAAAATTTGTAATTGCTTTCTGAATAGCTTGCAATGCAGCTGGTACAACTTTATTACGATAAACTTTTGATTTGGTTAACTGTGAGAGTGATAAATCACTAAGAGAAAAATTTTGTGTTGCATAAATTGGACCAGCATCCATTTCCTTTTCAGCTTCCATAATTGTTACACCCCATTCTTTTTGATCTTCTAATAGTGCCCAATCTAAACTGTGTATACCACGATCACCAATAATACCTGGATGAACAATCAATGTTTTGAATTTTGTATATAAACTTTCAGGTATAACCTTCGTTAGAAATGGGCATATAATTAAATCTGGATTTAATTCATTTGCAACTTGTTGCATTTGTTCTGATGTTACAGCTAACTCAATCATAACACTATGCCCCATTTGTGTTAGTAGCAAATAAGCAGCTTGTGACATTGAATTATGTGCGTTTGTAAGAAACAGAATACGTAATTTCTTTTTTAATTCTTGATCTTGTTGCGGTTGTTTAATCGTTTCTTCTTTTTGATATTCATTATTAATATATTGATGTACAATCGATTCTGACTGCGATTTAATAGATGTGAATTTACTTGAACTATTAATAGAAGTAGGAAAAGAAAATTGATTTAAAGTAGATTGTAACCGAATATGTACGCCTTTATTAATGACGACTGGACAAAATACTTGTGTACTAGACAGCAATTGATTTACAGATCCTGTAATCGGACGCAATTTCAATAATAATGACATTTTTTATTGTGTCAAGCTTTTCTTGTTGCTTGAATACAATAACTACTGAAAGTAAAATAGAGCTAGTACATATATATATATATAAACGATCAATCTGGTCGAATGCCACAATTTTTTTTTTCATACTACTTCTATAACATTTTGAGTAAATGTGACTCTTTTACTATTGAATTGGTAAGAATTTTTTTGAATTTTTTTTGAAAATTTCCCAGAATGCCCGAGAAAATTCTAGAACTTTCAATACTTTCCAACGACAACAAAATTTGTGGACATGGATGTAGACCTTGAATTAAAAACAAAGATAGCTCGTAGAGACCTCCATATGCTTCTGCTTCATGAATTTCGTTTGAATCTCAAAGCAACGAAAGCAACAAGTAACATATGCGGTATGTCGGGTGAGGATGTACTCGCTATTCGTACAGCGCAAGATTGGTTTCATCGATTGAAGAATGGTGCTTTCGAACTCGATGATTTAAATCACATCGGAAGGCCTCTATAAGTGAATATGAAAGTCTTAAAATGGCTTTTTGAAGAAGATTCTCGATTGACTACACGGTGTTTATCAGAGTAACGTGGATGCTCTCATATAACAGTGAAAACACATCTGCATGAATTGGACAAAATACGAGAATACGGAATTTGGATACTACTTGAGTTGTCACCACATCAGCTGCTACACAGGGTTGAAGCTTATATAAAATTAATGACATTTCATCGCAACTTCGCAACTATGAATGGCTCCGCAATCTTATTACTGACGATGAGAAGGAGGTGCTGTACATTATTCAGCCGAAGGTAGAGACGTATCGAGCCCGAACCTATCAATCTCGATCAGCGCTTGGTCTCGATCTTCTGGATTTCAGTTTTTTTCATTCATGTTGCTTTGTTCTTTTTATCGAATGTCAGTGGGTGAGAAATTTTTCATTTTGATAACGCTAATTTTCTTAAATATGATTCACTTGATCGAATTTTCAGGAGAAGTGAACTCTTTTTTCATTAAATAATTCGAATAATGTATAAAAGTACTTATAGAATTCAAAGTGAAGAGAAGACAGACACAAAGGTTGTCTCTTTAATACCCGGAACTGGCCAAGAGTCAGATCAACCGAGACCAGCCGAGACGGAGACCGAAAGTCTCGGTACATTCCTAGCAGAAGGAATAACATATCATGAGGGGTTTACTTAGATTATTTGAAATCTTTTTGTGTTTGGAACACCAAATAAAGCGAGTCTATGGTCTTTCCTATTTCAGATTGAATGTCAAAAAAAAATTTTATCTCAACTTTTTCAACAGCCTATGGGGCTATGGGACTTAATGAGAGTTCTTGCCACTACAGGGGATTAACATGGGACTAGGGGACTACATGGGACTAGGGGACTAGCATGGGACTGACATGGAACTACATGAGATACCACGGGACTATGGGAGTTTATAGGCATTCTATAAATTCCCCTAGTCCCATGCAGTCCTATGATAGTCCTTTAAAGTCCCATTTAGTCCCATAGTCTCTCCAATTCTATTAGAAATTGGGTTGAAATCTTTTTTTGAATTCAATCCGAAATCAAATAGACCATTGTATGGGATATACTACTATTTTGTCGATACTGAAGTAAAACCTGAATAAAACTCAGTATTTATAGTCCAATAACTCGATTATCCACTAAACGCATGATTAGAACGAACGCAATTACATTATGAATAATTGTTAATACTATTTTCGCACTTTCATTTTCATTAAGGTCATATTCTAGGGCATTCGCAAGCAATGATTGATAAATTATTATCAAAGCACATAATTAGAATAAATGCAATTACATTATGATTATTTGTCAATATTATCTTGGTAGAAAGACAAACAAATTTTATATTTTCGTTCTTTCATTTTTATTAAAAAACGTATTTTAGGTCATTTGCGAGCAATGATTAGTAAATCACACGCTAGCACATGATTGGAACGAACACAAATACATTGTGAATATCTGGCAATTTTAACCTCATAGAGAGCCAAATAGCTTTTATACATAAGACTATCAAAAGGTTCTCGTAGCAGTACTATAAAATTTTCACCTTGATTGATTTTATTTTTTATACTAGCTGACTCTAGTTGTGACATCTATTATCTATTAAAATGCCAATATGGAGTTTCACAGGTGTGTATTATGGTCAATCATTAGTAAATATTTTTAATAACCCTGTTTTCGAACAGATAAACTTTATATACGTTCATATGTAAGAACTCGTTTGTTGTTAGATTCAAATGCTATACAGATTTATGATGAATTAACTGCTGCTTAAGAACAGGTTAACCTTTTATATGGTACAGTTACTTATTGATTTCATCGATTTTCAAGTGAATGAGAGTCCTTAGAAGTCGATCCTCGAAATGGTGATTCAATAATCTCAATTTCTCAGTAGAAGATTGATGAAACCAAATGTCTGGTGAAAGATGATCCACATATACGTATTGATAGCGTTACTATCTCTTAGATATAGTCTATCCCATGCACTGTAATTTTTTTTTAAATTCTACTATTTCGAAAATTGATCTTAAATATGTTGAAGTATTGTTGAGGTTTTATGATTCATTGGACGAATTTTTAGTACCTCGAAAATGTTTGATTTTCAAATTTACAGAGATAGAATTTGCTTTTCGAAAAAAATCATTTTCCACAAAGTAAAACATCAACATTGATTTTAATAACTCTCGAAAATCAATGCCGATTTGAAAAAAAATCATTTGAACAACGTTCGTTGAGGGTCATCATCATGACTTGTATTTTTAAACTTGCTCTATGAATCAGTTTATTTAGTATGTTATTAAATTAGAATTATTTATTTATTATTTGGTTGATTTTTATGAATTAAGTATTTAAAATATAATTTCAGTTTCAATTGCAATTGATTATTCATGTTATTTGATACATTTTTATGATTTGGATATTTATAATAATGTTCAGTTTAAATTCAAATTCCTTCTTCATATTATTTGTTGCATTTATATGAATTAGATGTTTAAAATATTCATTTAGTTTCAATTTTAATTGAGTATTTATTGCATTTGATGATTTTTATAGATGACATGTTTGTAATATTATTCAATGTCAGTTAAACTTATTTATCCATGTTATTCCGTGCATTTTGGTGAATTAAATATTTAAATATTATTTTCATTAAAATTATTGATTTATTACTATATAAATTTTACATTAATATATAAAAATAAATTTCGATTTTTAAGCTTAAAAAAATTACTCCACTTGCTAAATAAAATCCGAAATTCTAGAAATACCCATATGAGTTCACTTGCGATTTTCAAAGAATTTAAACTACTATAAACTAGGGTCTACGAAAATTGGTCGAACGAAAAATGATAGAACGAAAATTAGCCGCTGATAATTGGTCGCTACGAAAATTAGTCGCTATGAAAATTAGTCGCTACGAAAATTGGTCGCTACGAAAATTGATTGATACAAAAAGTAGTCGCTATGCACAATAATCTACACATTTATAACTGAATAAAAGAATTCTTGAAAACGAAACTTAATTGACACGAATAAATTAAATAAAAACGACAAAATAACAAAAACAATAATGCATAGATTCTCTATATTATCATAAATTAAGAATTCTTTTTCCCTGATCTATATGAACCCATGTAGGATTTCAATTACTTAAAAGAAAAATAAATTCTCTTAATAACACATCTATAATAAGTTTAATTTCTTTATGATTAGATTAGTAGATTGTTCGTAGTTATTGTGAATCAAGATATTATAGTAGATCAGCTTCTTTTTCGCTAAGATATCAACATTTGCATTAAGTAAAACTCAAAGAAACAAAACTCTATTACTTTGTAATGACTTTAGTTATACTATTGATGAAACAGCTGACGATAAAATTGATTGGCAATATGAATCTACTCGAGCGCTTAAATATAAAGGTCGAGCTCATAGTAATTCTGTTAATACCACGATTTTATATGAAACTAACAAACACAATCATCTTGGAAATACTGTTTCAAATGAAATTCGAATATTTAAAGAAAAAATTCGTGATCGTGGTATTCACTATAATGAATCTACATGAACCGTGATTTATATTTCTTTAATGAATTTATCAGATAATACTGTAGCATGCATTTAAAACTTTAAACATATAAAGTTTTGATATCCATCAGATTATTTTTCTTGTGTTTATGAGCTTTTTTGTTATCTGTCCAACTAGTATCTATTCAATAATTCGTTTGGTTTAACATTGATCTATTAAAATAATTATTATTAGTGTTACGTACTTAAAAGTGACACTTAATATCTTTTATGAAGACAGTTTGTTCTTTAATTACAAATTTGTCGACTAATTTCTGTATCAATCAATTTTCGTAGCGACCAATTTTCTTAGCGACTAATTTTCATAGCGACTAATTTTCGTAGCGACCAATTATCGGCGGCTAATTTTCGTTCTATCATTTTTCGTTCGACCAATTTTCGCTTTCCCTATAAACTAGAATGTTCAAAGAGATTAGTCAAAATTTTATATATAAAAAGATTACCATCGATAAACATGAAGTTAAATTTACATTATTACAATGCTACGTCATTAATGCAAGTTTTCATTCTTAATCTCAATTATATTGTAAAAGAAAAATCAAAAGTTATGATTCGTTCTTGAAACTAACCTGGTCTCAGTTCTTCAAACTTTTGGTTACCGAATTGTCTGAAACGTAACTTTAATACATATCCAGACACTACAAGGTCAGCTACTGCAATTAGGATAAAGCTGCATTCAAAACCTCTTCAAGAATATCAAAATACATTATAGAAATGAATATAAAAAATGCAACTTAGTATTTAACATCATTGGGGCTACTCTGAACATTTATTGTGGAAATATTAATGAAATATTTTCTCTATAAACAAGTATTTAAAAGTCCGAGAACGGTTTAATTGACATATATATTTTTACTCTTTCATTTTCATTAACCTATCTATTCTAAAACATTTGCAAACAACGATTAGTAAGTCATGCGCTAAGCGCGTGATTAGAATAATGCAGTGTCATTATAATTACCTGTCACTACTATCGTGGCAGAAAAAAAAAGGTTTTATATTTTCGTTCTTTTATTCTCATTAAAAAGCATACTCTAGGACATTTGCAAACAACGATTGGTAAATCATGCGCTTAGCGAGTGATTCGAACCAACGCAATTATATTGTGAATACCTCTCAATATTATTCAGGTCAAAACTGAGTCACCGAATTTTGTCAGATCTGTTAGAATCTGCTAAATTCTGATCATCGGAATCCAATCGGATCTAAATTGATTTCTACAAGTTTCGAGACATTCCAATTATCCGATATTGATGAAATCCGAAAAATATATCCTATAAGATTCAATAGTCAGAATCTAGCCGATTTCTTCCGTTTCTGAAAGGGTGATCGTTGAATATTTTAATGAAAAAACCTGTGAAAAATGCTTTAACATTTTGTAAAGATGAAATGGAATTGTAACTGTTTTCTCTTCTCACAAGAGAGAAACCATTGAATCAATAGAATCTATTCTCAAGTTTCTCGTATAAAAATTTTGAAGAATTTTTTTTTTAACAGTGGCTATTTCTCAATAAGTGAAAGTGATAGAAATGTTACGTTTTTTTCAATTAACTTTGATTTTAAGCAAAAAAGTTCAGATGTCATTCATAACTTTCGATTTTATCTCTTCTCTTTTAACTGACTTCCCAATTATCACCAACTTTTTTTATTTACATACCTTTTTTCCTTGATTTTATTCATTCTTTTCATACCCACGTTTTGCTTATTGCTTCGCATTTTCAACATATACATGCAGTCTTTATTTTTACTATATTACCTTTGTCATTAGAACCTTGATACTCTCGGCAGTTAGTTAGCACGTTTTTTTAGTTAATTTCAAAAATAGTCGTGAATTTGTAGAATCAATCATTTTTTAAAATTTATTTCATCCCATGCTCCAAATTAATCGAAACGATTATTATAAAAATAAAAATTTCTTTTATCATTATATTTATATTCTTCGAAAGCATAAATGAATAATAAGTCTTATTACAAAAAATAAGTATTTCTTTTCAATATTACCGAAGAGGGAACATCGTCAACTATACAATCGCTTTTTCACTAAAAGCAGTTTTGATCAATTTGATTACGAAGCTAAAGTCACATTAGACCTAACAAATGACACACAAGATTACTACAATGGAGATGATTTTACTGGTATTAGAGATGACACTAATGATGCCGACGTTGAATGGGATAGCAAAGAGAATTACAAATTAAATTCTTATTCAATTGAATTCATGGAAGAAGTAATTGAATTTGCTGATGCAAAAAGTTCGTCTGGTAAATGTCGATGATCTTGGAAGACTATTAAACATCATTATCGATCTCTTCCAGATCGAAACAACAACAACAGCCGATATCCTAAGAATATAGCTCAACAACGTGCAAAATGTCAACAAGTTCAAAACATTGATCAAGTTATCTAAAAAAATTTTTTAAATACTCGACAATCATATTCATCGATAGACATTGCAGATAGCAAAACAGATGAATCTAGACGATTTTCAGGCAGCAAATATTTGACTTCTAGTGCTCGAAAATCGTGACGATAAATGCTCTTGTAAAATTACTAATATAGTAACGAAGAGAGAAATAAATAATTTTGATAATATAAAAAAAAAACAGAAGAATTTTTACAAAAATTTTATCAGCTCTTAGGAAAATATTTGCCAAAACAAGTTTTGAATATTGATCAAGTAGGTATCGAAAAGAAACTACATTCCACACATACATTATCAATTGAAAGTAAGAAAAAAACTTTTGGATTTGTCGTATCAAAAATGCAACTACTCATTCATATACTGTTCAATCTATAATTAGTTTAAAGGATACACTAGTTGAACCAATGTTTCTGGATCTTCCTGAACCAAATACTAGTACGGGTGATATTGTAAAACATAATTTATTTGAACTAAAGGATGTGAGAATTACATGTTCCTTAGCAGGTAAGTTAACCAGTTCGTTGGTTAAGTAGTGGAGAGATAAAGTTTTGACATCATCTATCAGGAAAAAAACTTTACTTTTATCCGACTGATGGTCTGATCAAAATGATGCTAGCATCTATCATGATTTTAAATCAATTAAAAAAAAGATACACAGCATTGAATTACCACAAAGAACCATATCAGATATACACTCTCTTGTTAAATACTTCAATTGTCAGATGAAAAATCTAGCGTAAAGAATATACAATCGTGTAGCTTCAGATCAATAAAATGTAAATCTTTATCAGTGAAATAATATCGTTAAACTAGTATTAATTATATCTTCATTACTATATTGATGATGAATCGGAGTATCCAGTGATTTTACGTTTTTTGGCGTCGACTGATCATTTAGCATGATTGGATCCTGTTATCGTTTAGTTTCTTGATCATTGTTTGTTTTAATAGACTTGACATGAAATTTTTTTATAAAAACATAAATTTGTTTAACTTTTTTGGTCCAAGCCGTGTCCGTTTATCAGTAACAGTGTTTTTACATAATGAAAACAAACATTCAATAGATATATTGGAAGCTGGAATAGCCAATATACCACGAGCAATTGATACAAGTAATGGGAATACTTTTTGATGGTCTTGCCAATAGAGAAATACATTGTCGTCTTCTTCATATTGTATTAAAGACGTAGATGCGAGATATTTTTCTAATTCTTCCTCAACACCTGTTTTGTCAGATACTGTAGATTGTTTGTCAAATATTTCTAATAATACATCTTTTTTGTGCCGATGTAGAATTATTAATTAAAGTTGATATTGAAGATGAGGAATATAACATTGAAGATACTGATGCTGCAGTTGATGAATATGATACTAAAGACGTCGACAATGGTACTATTGATAAATGTTTGGTAGTTAATATGTGTAGATGTAATACCTTGTCTTTTTATCTTTTCTTGTTTCAATAACAGTATTACACGTTCTTTCAGATGAGAATACATTTGAAGATGTTTTAGATTTGAATAAATTAATGTAACAATAAGATGTTCATCCGTTAACTCCCATTTAATTCAAGAATCAGAAAATTTAAACTAGTAATTATTTTTCAAATGTCATACTTAAAAAAAGGTTTCAGTTGCTTTAAACCTTCTCTATCGTCATCATTAATATTACATTTTGTTAATTAAGAACTGTTTCGATCAAGAGGAGAACAAGCAGAATTTTTGATTGCCCAGATTGCCAATGATTATTATGCTCCTTGTATACGGGAAAACCACCTATTCGAGTCATTTTCAGCGAAGATCAGAGTTGTGTCTTGGTGCATCATAAGAATACGACGATTTTACCAGTGGATTTCCATAGAAAAACAAATTGTATAAATAATGATAGTTAGATAAATTGCTATCAAATTTCAGCAATGCAGATAAAATCAGATACAAATTTTTAGTGACTTGTAGAACGGTTAAGTGAAGATGAATTGAATGAATTAGCAGGTATCAGTGCCTCTGATAACGAAGGAGTATAAGTTGAAGGACATGATAATGGTACACTTGCTGTTGGTAAATTAGATAAGATGGTGTTTGTGGCTAGTAGAGCCGAAAAAGTGATCAATTGAAGTCGTCGATCTCGTTTGTTTGTTAATTCTCCTTTCTTAGTAAAGAGTTCAATGGCATTACTGATCAGTAATTCAAGTTCTGATTAAAAGGCAAAAGGTGCCTCGCTTAATGTAATGCATGTATACTTTGGAAAGTATTTAGTTGTTCAGATTTAAGTTACAGTATGTCAGTGCCACCTTAACATCCGAGAAATAAGCTAATTTCATTCCGTGCTTGGAAAGCAAGCAATTCTACCTCTTGCTTTCCAGAAATTTGATGAATTAAGTCACAAAATGCGTCATCACGAAGAGCCAAAATATCAGCACGAGCGAATGGAAAAAGCTGAATTTTTGATTGCTAGGATTGCTTTGAACGATCAATGATCAGGGGCACGGCGAAGAGGCCAGAGCGGGAGGTGAGTATATCCAAACCGGAGAAACGGCGACAAATTTTTTGCCTGACTCGATTTTTGGAAATTTTTTTCATTTGAAGCACCTAAGTTCCCCTGAAAACCAGGACTGAAGACCTTTCTTTTTTTTGCACTTCACATGGGTTTCTTGGAGTACTACCTGCTTCAGCAACTGGTCTTTAGTCTGGTGATCCAACCGGAGATCGGAGATAGTACATTCCATAATCGGAGACAACATTTTCCAAAATTCGAGAAAATACCAGTAATATTTTCCAAACGCAGGGTAAGTGGTGATATCCCAGTCGCGCCGAGCCTGCCAATGATTGTTGGTGATTGCCAATAAGGTGGACACTTTAATTTAACTTAAAATAGAGTTTTTTTACATAGAATTTGATACTAAGTTCACGTTCCTTCTATTTAAGCCTTAAGGTACTTAAAATTAGGTGTCATTGATTGTCTTACGCAAATGTCAAATAACGTTGAGATTTTCTTTATTCAAGCATCGATATATAATGGCGTTCTTCGGGCCGTATGAAAGATGTTCTCTATTCATCCTTACATTGGCTCGGACAAGGCTGTGTTTTATCCTTACAAAAGGTGAAAAAAATTCTACTAAAATCTAGTTGTTCAATTAAGAAAAGCTCTCAACCAACCAAATTTTAGGAGGATTTTTCTCGACTATTATAAAGATAAAGCATAGTCTTGCGAGGGCGATCTCGAGATTAGTGGTGATCCTCTTTGATATGGTCCGAACAACACTATGATATGTTCATAAAATAGTGGGGAAGCAGGTTCATAATGATCCGTTTCTGATTGCTAAAGATTGCTTAATTGCAATCAGCTTTTTTCCCCTTGGAAATTACCATAGAAAATGTGTGAGAGATATTTTTGTCAGATTTAAAAAATAATTTTTAATGGGTGTCTCATAATAAATCAACCCCTTCGTATTTTAAAGATTTCTCACGTATTAGCCCTACGATTAAGACATCTTCCGCTATCAAAATGTGGCGCTTGAAATTCTCTATACAACCATATACGTTTTAAATGAAAAGCTATTTTAAATATATGTTACAGGGTAAATCGAAATCCAGGGTAATTTAAAATTATTTTGTTTTTTCTTACATTTTGTGAAAAAATACTTAGGATTTCAACTTCCACGATCTCAAGACTGAGAATGAGAGTGAAAATACTGTTCAGAATTAATATCTACAGTAGAATGCAGGTCAGACGACTCTCTACACCCTCATCCTTATGCTTAGTTCTATCCATATCCCTTCATGCTCATCCTTATTCTAATCCACACCATCCCTTTCACCCTTAAGATTGTGGAAGTTAAAATTTTAAGGGTTTTCTTACAAAATATAGAAAAAACGAATTAATATTAATTTGCTCTAGGGGAGATTAAAATCTTAATTTCTCCTTAGGAGAATTTTATATTACCCTGAATTTTAATTTTCCTGTAACATATATTTGAAAAGGAATGAAAAATAAAAATATACGAAATGTTACACTATCAAACTGATTATATAGTTGCAGTTTTTGTTTCCAAAATGCACGTCGTTTTCAATTGTCAAAATTTGATCGTGCGAATATGAGATATTTTTAAATACACGATGAATTAGCTCTTTTTCGTGTGATATCTTTTCATAATTGTTTATTGTAAAGTGTAAAGCTTTTCACAATGCATTATGTGACGTATTTTATTTCTTAATAACAAGCTGAAATAAGAGAAAAAAAACTGACTATATACTAAAAAAATTTTATTTATGCACAATCAAAAATTTGTGATCTCTCAAAATTTAGTTGATTTTATATACAAAAATACAACTATTAAATCACCAGCCTTATGAAAATTGCAAAACTTTTAATATTGCCTCTTGTCCGTCTGATAGTGTAGCATTTTGTATGTTTTTATTTTTCATCTTTTTGTCAAATATATTTAAAATGGTTTTTCATTCAGACCGTATATGGTTTTGTAGAGAATTTCAAACGTCATATTTTAATAAATAAAATTGTTTTAATCATAAGGATTATAACAAAGAAATCTTCAAAATACTGAAAGGTTTATCTATTATGATCAATATCATTTTGTTTTTAATAAAAAAAGATATCAATTAATAAGAGAGTGAAATAAAAAGAACGAATTCATATTCTACCAAAAAGAATATTATTTTCACACAATCGAATTTGATCTCTCTAAATTTTGCTCACTTTGAAAACAAGAGGTGTAACTATGAAATAGATAGATTCGTATAAATTGTAGAGTTTTCCATGCTTTATCTTTTGATATATTATGATTTTTTTTGAAATGCTACATGGTGAAAATGGTATGGAAAGTGCGGCTATTCATTATGTCCAATCCTTTGCATTTTATAACTTTTTCTGTGTTTACGTCTCATCTTTTTTAAGTATATATAAACCAATTTTATGTTTAATCATATATGGTTTGGTAGAATTTCTAGCGCGATCCTTTGTTAAAATAGAACATTTTAATCACGGGGACAATAGAGGAAAAATCGTAAAAATGTTAAGAGAGCAACTTTTTATGGACCACTCTTTAGATACGAAATAACCCACCTTGCTATTCTTTCTTCTCCTACCAAGAAATCAAATTTATCTCTCGAAATAAAATCATTGAAAATATAAATGACATTAAATGGATTCAAGATGTAAGTTTTCTTACCGTTCTATAACTTATATATAATTAATATTAACCTAAAATAAATAAATGTATGTATATTATAAAAAATACACTTACTGCTCGATAATATATAGATAACAATTTAAATTAAACAAAAGAAAATTTATATTAAAAAATAATCTACTTATTGTTTAATGATGTACATAAGATGGTAAGTTCCTGTTTCCAGGAAATTCAAATAAAATGAAGTTCCCGACTCAACCCGACCCAACCCAGCCCAATAGATGTATATTATTCTTCATGTTAAAATGAATTTTCTTTGATTGTTTGTAAAATTATCAAAGTAAATTTCCTAATTCTTTTCATAGTAGGCATGCACCGAACAGTATACGTTCAGGTTCGGTGCATGCCTATTTCATAGTTATTTTATTTTAATTTCCTGGAAAGAGGAACTTACCATGTAGTCATATGTTCTTGCTGTTGCATTTGATGAAAGTGAAAAATATTTCTGCCATTTGTCGACCAAATTGGAATAATTGACTCATAGTCTCCACATCCAAGACAAAAACCTTCCCAATCGTCAGGCAGAATAGGTTTTTGACAACTTGAGCATTTTCCTTTGATTACGGTTATACCATTCCACCATTTATATGTATTAGATGATGCTTTTTTGAAGCGATTTACTGCTTGCTCTCGTGTTTGTTTAACTTCTAGATGAGAACATTGAAATTCAAGAGGAAAACGTTTCATTTCAATCTTATTCAACGCAAAAGAATCAATATTGGAATATTTGCGTATAGTAACATGAAGACCTTGGAGCTCTTCTATATTCCATTCCTTTGATTCTGTTTGTTCCTTAATTTTTCCTAGCAATGGTTGAAGGTTTTCATACAATGCTTGGATTTCAGGCGAAATCTTAATGGGAAGTATGACGAAATCAATATTTTGTCTCCCTCTAGTACGACCTTCACCTAATTCGATGACAATATCTGATGTTCGAAACACGACATCGGGAATATAAGGTATACCTTCTAAAGAGGGACTAAATCGACTGAAGACCTCTTCTAGTTCATCAGGCACACGGCAGCTAAAGAAGTTGGCAAGTGTTATATGGAAATAACCATCCCAAATATCAGGAAGTGTATATCCAAAACGGTTTGCTGGTGCTAGTAAGCCAAAGTAACGATTAAATGCACCCAAACCCTTGAACTCTTGATACCATTGGTTTGTTTTTGCTCTAATACCCATCTCAACTGGTTTCAGTTGAAGATTAACAGAATAACGATTTATTCCATCGTCATTTGCTTTTGTTTGCGATGTTGAAAATCCATAGTAATCACGAGTGTCCACATCACTATAGTTTGGAGAAGCTTGTGATTGTGTTTCTCGATAATAATTGTTACTGTAATGAGTATAATTAAAAGGATTTGTGCCTCTAGATCTTCTAAAAGATGAATTATTGCGATAATTTTCAGACCGTGGACGAGAAGTGAAAGAGTTGGTGTTTCGACTCCAGTTGTTATTGGCCATGTTTTTACTAATCTACAATATCAATTACTATAATAAAACAGTCTGTTTACAGTAACGTTTTTCAATAAGCCTTTTATTTTTATACTATTCATGGTATACAAAACACCTATACAGAGAGAGAGAGCAATATTGTCAAACACGAAAGTTGAAACGAGTATTCAACTATTGCTTCAAGTATCCAATTTAGATCTTGTTTATACGCCATCATTCTCCAAAAATTTTATTTATAGTTTTTTTCAATTTTTTCAGTCTCTTCGTTGGAATTTTCCTTTTCTATGTTTTGAATATATAGGAAATTTTCTTACATATTATTTCACTATCTATGAAATTTCTTATCCTATGGACTTTTCCGTTGGTTATGAATAAATATAGTTGTCATTTCAATTCAATAAAATGAGAGAAAACAGATTAAAATGTGTTTCATTGAACTAGTGCAAAACATCCGAACCGAAGAAAACGCCATTACCTTTTTGTAAGAACGAGGAATTGTTCACATGCAGCGAACATGCAAAAACAGTCATTTGATGAAACACAATATAAAATGACTGTCTTGAACTTGTATAAAGCAGAACTGCCGACAAGAAATTCGGTTGAGGGTCGAAAATTGGCTGAAAGGATCCCAATTGCCTCTCCCAAGATTATCTACGTCAGATGTTGCTGAAGCTTCAAGCTGACCTCGGTGAAATTCTGTAAACATGAACTAATATTTGGTTCAAAATATAGTGCGTCCCACTGTTTTTTGAATCATTCAAAAACCCAACAAACTAGAGATCTGTGGTTTTCACCAGTCGATAGATGAGAAGTTGGCGCATCTTTTTCCTTGATTATATATAAGACGAAATCCTTTTAAAACGGACCATCTTCGGAAAACATACAAAAAATGCATGAAACTAACCTTCCATCTAGATGAAATTCTCGGTTCTGACCTTACATTCAGAAAGAGCGAGTTCTGATGCACAATTCAGGATACAATATGCTTTTTTACTTTTCATGATATTTTCATCGAAATTCCAAGGCACTATGATAAAAGGTGCGAAAGCCTAGTAAAAAGCCAGAAAAACTTTCTCTTACTTGCGCATGCAAATACACGGTTCTGTTTACTGACCGCCAGAATATAATAAAAGATCTGTTAATATTGTATCTTGAACTGTACATCAAAAGTCGCTGTTTCTCAATGTAAGATCAAAATCTAAATTTCATCGAGAAGGGGGATCAGTCTCATGCGTTTTTTGCATATTTTCCAAGGACTGTCAGTTTTAAAAGGATTTTGTCTTACACATTATCAAGAGAAAAGATATGCCATCTCCTCCTCTATCGACTGGTGAAAATCGTAGATCTCTAGCACATTGTGTTCTTGAATTATTCAAAAAACAGTGGAGCGCACTATGTTTTGAAACGGATATCAAAAAAATTGGACAAAATGCTGCAGACGATTTTAACAATTATCTTCACGAAGCGTATGCCGAACAGGTGAGACAAGATGGCCGTTCGATGGTTGGTAGTCCAGAAATGACGATGGAAATCGATGGGGGTCTCTTCTTGCGACGCAGGAGCGATGTTGGTCGAGTTCTTCCTTAGAGTTGGATTTTCGGAGGGATTGGCTGCGAAACAAAGAAATGTTTTGTCGTGTCTGTGCCTAGGGGTGCATCAATTCCTGGAGAATGATATAAAACATGACAAGATTTTGTGTTAAAAGCATATCTTACTCTCGATTGTTTTCATTAGTTATAATCGGTTTTTCCTTACTCTATGTAACACTATGATCAAAATTTGTGAAATGAAAAGTAAAGATCATAGACTCGATCTAGCACTGCAGTTTTTCAACATTTCGACCGAGATCAATCCGAGGCTATGTTCTTTATCTTTCATTTCACACATTTTGATCACAGTTACACATAGCGCAAAGAAAACTAAATGCAATAAATATAAAGAATTATCGAATAGTCTACAGCTGTGAAAAACTGGAAATCCGGTATTTTATGCAGTATAAACCAATTCCGACCAGTTCCTAGAATTTATATATGAAAATTAGAATAGATTTAGCCTTACGAATTGAGAGACCTGGAATAATCCCTTATGTCCGTTTTATGCAGCTTTCCTTGCTCTTTCTGAATCTAGCGTTAGATTTCACCCCAAAGAGATCATAGGCCTCAAAATCAGTTGGAATTGGTTGAAATTGGTCGAAAAATGTTGAAACACTGCAGTGTTCGCCCGAGTCTATGATCTTTACTTTTCACTTCACAAATTTTGATCATAGTTTTATATAGAGTAGGGAAAAACCGATTATAACTGATGAAAACAATCGAGAGTAGGATATGCTTTTAACAGAAAATCTTGTCATGTTTTATATCATGCTTTAAGAACTGGTGCATGCCGAAGTCTTTGCCAAACCGACATGCCGCTACTCTTATGTCCAGCATCCATGCAACAATTCAACCAGGATCAAGACTAATCTCTGACTGCTGGAAAACTTACAATGACATCGAAGTCACAGGATTTGAACATTAGACCGTGGATCTCAAGTACAACTTTATGGATCATCTAATACCTGCTCACACACAAACTATTAAGAATACCTGGCGTCTAGTAAAGGTAGACAACAAAAATCAACTTAACACCAATCAAGATTTCATCAAATCTTATATGGCTGAGTTCATGTGGCTCAGCAAACTCAATGGCAAAGATGCATTCAACACCATATTAGAACACAGCAAAAATTTGGCCACCAGAAGAGAAGACAGGATTTCATTTGTTGAAATTGTAACTTCTTTGGTTCAAAGTGGTTTTATTTGAATAAAAGTCGGTTTTGAAAAATGATGACGTATAATAAACAAGATCATTTAACTTTTAACTATTCAACTTTTCCACTAATCTACTATACAACTATTCTTCAGAGGATTTTGCTCTTACACTCATCTTCCGCCCATTTCTCTTAGAGAGTTCTGCCCTCATCCACCATATACATCTGTCCTTGCACCATGCGATTATTGGCTAAATGATCACATTAAACAAAATTTAACTGATCAACCAGATGAAAAATCATTGGCTCGTGCGGTATTGAAGGTGGCGAAAAAGATCCCAGAAGAAAATTTTTAAAAAAAGTTTTAACAAACTATTAGAAAGGATGGAACTTTGTATAAACAATGTTGATGACTATTTCGAACATTTATCAAAATAAAACTAGAGCTGTCTCTTTCTCTTTATATTTTTTTGATAAAATTAGAAATTTTAGTCAGAACTAAGTGATATTGGGTTGGTAAGAAACTTTTAGCGTTTCTTTCGAAAATTTCCAAGAATGGTTGAGAAAGTTCTAGAAGTTTCCATACTAAGAATATAAATAGAGAATATGAATATCCTTCGAACAACAACAAAACTATCGACATGAATGCTAATCTAGAATTAGAAACGAATATATCTCGTAGAGTGCTCCGAGTGTTTCTTCTTCATGAATTCTGTTTGGGTCGCAAAGCAACGGAAGCAGTAAGCAAAGTGTGAGGCACGAGAATCAAGGATGTACTACCCATCCATACAGCGCAACATTCGTTCTATCGGTTCAAGAACGGTAACTTCGAACTCAACGATTTACCTCGCACCGGAAGACCACTACAAATGTATATAGAAGTATTACAACAGCTTCTCGAAGAAGTTCCTCGATTGACTACACGGTGTCTAGCAGAGTGACTGGGGTGCTCTCATATTATAGTGGAAACACAACTACACGAATTAGGCAGAACGTAGAAATACAGAGTTTAGATACCCCATGATTTGCCACTGCATCAGCTGCAACACAGGGTTAACACATGTACGGAATTAATGACATCTCATCGCAACTACGAATGGCTCTGCAATCTTATTATTGGCGATTAGAAGTGAGTGCTGTATATTAATTGCACACATAGTCGCCAGTGGCTGAACCCCTAAGACTGGTCCACATCCTAAGAAGATGATGCTGAGCGTATGATGAGATGTCAAAGAGGTTATTCATTGAGAACTTCTTCAAAATGGCTAAACCATCACTGCTGGTCGCTACTGCCAATAACTGGATCGGCTTGCTGAGAAACTCGAGGAAAATCAAGATCGAATTTACTTCTTGCATGACAATACAAGATTCCATGTTGTAAAGTCGACATGCCAAAGATTATTGGAGCTCGAATGGATTACCGTTTCGCATTCGCCTCATTTTCCAGACTTGGCTCCTACAGATTACCATTCATTTCGTTCTCTCTATAATCGTTTACGCGAGAAAAAATTCGACGATGAGAGCGACCTCAAAATGAATCTGTAAAACTTCTTTGGTCAAATGTCACAGGACTTCTACGAGCGCGAAATTGTTTCTCTACCGAAGCATTTGCAACAAGTCATGGATAGTGATGGAGTGTACATTGTTAAAAGCTGGTTGTATTCTTGAAATAAAAAAATAAAAAGAAAGCTTTCGAAAAGAATGCAAAAAATTTCTTATTAACCCAATATATTTACTTTTCAATTATACAGAGTATCTGGAAAATAGTTTTCTATTTAAAATATTTTTCTCTTTAATGAGAATAGATATTGTGTTACTCTTTTATTTACTATTTCGAAGTATGTTTTATGAGGTTTTATATTACATAAGAGAGAATGTTAATGAATTGTCTATGTAAAGTGAGATACAGATTTCATCTGCAGAATGCTTGAAAAATCACTTTTTATTTTTCATCTTTCATTACTTTTATACGAAGCATATATTGTAATAAATTTTTCATGGTTTTGAAATGCAATACTATCGCAGCTATTCGTGGACACTATCATATAAACCTATTACACGCACTTTAAAATAGAAAAATTTATTGCAATATATTCTTCGTATAAAAGTAATGAAAGATGAAAAACAAGAAGTGATTTTTCAAGCATTTTGCAGATGAAATTTGAGTTTCATTTTACATAGTCAATACATTAACATTCTTTCTTATGTAATATAAAACCTTATAAAACATACTTCGAGATAATAAATAAAAAGTAACAAAATATCTATTCTCATTAAAGGAAAAATGGAATTTAAAATAGGAAGCTACTTTCCAGATACCGTGTTTATTCAAACTTAATGTGCGGCTCAAGATTGTATCAAAAGAACTAACCTAAAATAAACAAATGTATGTATATTATAATAAAATACGTCTATTGTTCAGTAATATTTAGATAATAATTTAAGTTAAATAAAAGAAAATTTATGTTAAAAATCACTATACTTATTGTTAAGTGGTATAAATAAGATGATAAGTTCATATTTCCAGGAAATTCAAATAAAATGATTATGGAAAAAATTCCATGGGAATTTACTTAAATGCTTTTACAAATAATCACAGGAAATTTAATTTCATATAAAAAATATATACAGCATTGGGTTGGGTTGGATCGGAAAATTCATTTTAATATGTAAAAAAATATAGATGCATAGGACTGAGTTGGATTGAGTTGGAAAATTCATTATAATATGGAAAATATATAAACAGTGGCTCCAAAAATGATTGGCCCACCATACATCATCACTTTGTTTTCTCTCATATGTTCGAACTAAATGACCAAACAAGGTTTAATATAGACCATATTACAGTCTATTACTAGTAGCATGTATACTGTTAATCTTAAATTCTTCTTTCTTATTTTTCCTATTTTATTTTAAGCACTATTGCAGAAGTTTGGATTTTTTACGTCCAAAAGTTATTAGTCCTATTTGCTAAAAGAGTTCTTGATGTAACTAATTATTGATACTTGTAGAAAATTGTGCTTTCGTTTGTTATTTGCGGTCATACACAGTAAATGTCAATCACAATGACACAGATAAATCATTGAAATCACTTACATAAGTCTTTTTTTAAGTGACCTCCTTTATTGAAACTTCTGATTTCATAGCTAAAATCTCTCATATATATGGAAAACAGAGTAGTGATTTTCGTAAATAAAGCCCATTTTCACTCAGATTGAAATGAAACTTGAGAAGAATGATTCCTATAAATGTAAACATGAGCTTTGAGTGGTATACAAGTATACTTTAGTATATTAAAATTGAAAAGAAATTGAATAGATATTGACATATAGTGCGAAGTTCTATTCTCGTAGGCGTGATTGTATTAAGAAAAAGTTACTTATAATATCAAATACTAGAGCCATAGAAATATTAATCATATATTCTAATAAAGCATATTCAGCTGCATTAGAAACCATCAAGGAACCCAAATTAAAAAACATTTCTGCTGATGCAGAAGAATTACAGCTATAGTTTCTATGCGACATCATAAGCATGAAGAAAGATGTCAGTGGAAACGGATCCATCGGAATTGAAAAGATTATTATCCAGAGGACAGTTATTGGTTCAGTAACGAGTAAATGAGTCACAGTAACTATTGAGAATGCGTACGGGATTAGATAATCTTATCATCGAATTGCGACAGTTACCTTCCATTTGACGCCGGCCTTCATACTTATAACACTGTATAGAGAATATAGCTGTAATTCTTCTGAACCAGCAGAAATGTTTTCTAATTCGGGTTCCTTACAGAGGTGACCATATGACAACTTTTTCTGTCCTGTCCTGCCCTGTCGTCCTGTGCTTGTTTGTCCTAGCGGGCGACTGGACAGGACGAAAATCTTAACTGCGTCCTGTACTGCAGGACAGGTCAGGTCAGGCCAGGACAGGACAGGACATTAAAACAGGGCAATAAGAAGTCTCATTTTAATTTATCATCACCAAAATACGTATTAGTTTTTCAGTTATTCTAGAACTAATTTACTTCACATCGCTTTTAGATCATCATTATCATCATCATGTCCCATAGGCTTATCGCCTGTAGGGGCCAACCACTGTTCGAATTAGTTCCTTCCATATCCATCGGTCTTGTGCTTTGTGGAGCAGGTCTTGTACGCTGCGTCTACACCATTCGGTAATGTCGTCCAGCCATTCTCTGCATCGACGCCCTCGTCGGGATTTTCCATTAATTTTTGCGAAAACTGTGTATTTGATTAGTCGATTGTCGTCCATTCTACAGATATGTCCGAACAATCTAAGTTTCCTTTTCTTGATAATATCTATTATCGTTTCCTCTTTGGATAGCTTTTTTCTTATTTCATCGTTGCGTATCATGTCTTTCCAATGAATTTTTAGAATCCGTCGATAACATTTCATCTCGAATGCAAGTAGTTTCCTTTTGTCGGCCTCTTTCATAGTCCATGTTTCTGACGCGTACATTAAAACACTGAAGACACATGTTGTCAGAACCTTAAGTTTATTATGCACTTTCAATTTCTTGCTGTTCCATATGTGTTTGAGAGAGGTCATTGCGCCTGTCGCTTTTCCTATTCTCCTTTTGATCTCATCAGAACAATTGTTGTCCCATGTCAATAGACTTCCTAGATATTCGAATTTTTCAATATTCTCTATGGTCTCCCCTGCCACCTGGAGTTCCTGTTCAATGCTTCGATCTCCTAAAACCATAGTTTTGGTTTTGTTTGTGTTCACGATGAGTCCTGCTTGTTCAGCGGCTTCTCTGACTAGCTCGATTTGATTTTGAAGTGAGCTATAGTCTTCATCTATAAGATCGTTATCATTAGCGAATCTTAGATTATTTACAATTAGTCCACTGATGTTAATTCCACAGGTATTCTGTTTCACCTTGTCCATCACTTGTTCAAGATATGCAATGAAGAGGAGTGGAGATAGAGGATCTCCCTGTCTGCTTCCTACATCTGTCTGGAACCAATCACCTCTGTCTTTTCCAATTAGGACTGCTGATTGTGCTTTTTCGTAAATCTTTTGTAATAACGTGATCATTTTTGTTTCTGCACCATATGATTGTAGCACGGCCCATATGATCTTATGTTTGATTGTATCGAATGCTTTTTGAAAGTCTATGAAGCAATTGTAAATTTTCTTTCCTTATCCCTTGGCTTTTTCTACCAGTAGCCTGAGTGTTAGAATTTGGTGTACAGTGCTTCTATCTTTCCTGAATCCTGCCTGGTCCTCTGAGAGGTGAGGATCTAGTTTTTGTTTGAGTCTGTTTAGCAGCACGATTAGTAGTGCTTTTCCTGTGTGATTTATGAGAGAGATGGTTCGATAGTTCGAACATTCACTGAGGTCTCCTTTTTTCGATATTGGCAGCAAGATGGATTTGCTCCACTCTCCTGGAATGGCACCTTCGTGCCAAGCTTTGTTGCACAGTTTGTGAATTTCGTGTGCTAGCTGTTCCCCTCCACCTTGTAACATCTCTGATGTTATTCCGTCTGATCCTGGATCTTTGTTCTTTTTCAAAGTTCGTATTGCTTCTTGTACCTCACAGTATAGAATGTCCTGAGGATCTTCATTGTGGTGAGGTGTGATCTGCTCTAGTTCTTTCACCATCTTATCCCCTCCTCCGGGATCCTTGTATAGGCTACTGCAATACTGTGTCCATCTAAGTATGACCTCTTCCTTCGACTGTAGAATTGTGCCCTCTTTGTTTCGTATCACATTTGGTCGAGGTACAAACTTCTTTCCTAGCGTTTTTATTAGTCTATACGCTTGCCTCGTATTTCCTATTTTGAGACCTTTTTCTACTTCTTCGCATTGTTCATCTATCCAGCTCTCTTTGTCCAGTCTAGCTGACTTCTTAACTTTTTTGCACATCTCTTTATATTATTGTGCATATTGTGTAGACGCATGTTTTATCGATTTTAGTCTACGTTTCTCGTCTGCTAGTTTCAGTGTTTCGTCGGATATCCAGGGTTTTTTGGTTGTTTTTCTAGCAGGTATGGTTGTTTCTACTGCTTTTTTGATTGCTTCTTCTATTTTAGTGGCGTGTTCTTCTAAACCACATGCCGATTGAATGCTTACGATGTTTTTGGCTAGTGCAATGTTGTAGGATAGACTTATTTTTTCACCAATCAATTGTCTCACATCTATTTTGTAGCTGTCATGCGTTTTGTTGTCCATTTTTTTGAGTCGCAGTTTCACATTGTATAGTACCAGCGAATGGTCTGAGCTGATGTCTGCACTCTGGAACGTTCTACAATTGATTACAGCTGATATCCATCTTTGTTGGATGAGAACCAAATCTATCATATTCTTGTGCACTCCATCCGGTGATGCCCAAGTCCACTTTCGACTAGATTTTTGTTGGAATCGCGTGTTACATATATATAGATTGTGTGCTGTAGCGAATTCTAGGAGGTGTTCTCCACGTTCGTTTCGACTACCATATCCGTGTTGCCCCATGACGGATTTCCAATCTGTATTTTCGCTACCAACTTTTGCGTTCCAGTCGCCTGTTATGATGACTACATCCTTTTTGTGTGTCTTCCCTAGTGCATCCTCAATACCGCTGTAAAACGCTTCGATATCCTCTTCTGAAGATGAAGAGGTTGGTCCGTATACATGTATTAACGTGAGTTTGAATGGTGCTGCATCGAATCTTGCTGTTATTATTCGTGAGCTGATTGGATTGTATCCTATTAGTGCCTTTCTAGCTTTTGTGCTTAGTAGCAATCCTACACCCCTGACGTGTGTATTTTCCTCTCCTGACCAGATGAAAGCTCCATTTGGTGTTTCGCCCCTTCCTGTCCAGCGGATTTCTGAGATACCAACGATATCATATCTGAGACGTTTCATTTCGTTTCTGAGCAGTTCTAATTTCCCAGCTGCCCATAGTGTCTGGACGTTCCATGTACCAACTGTCAGAGTGTTTTTGACTGGTTTTAGTTTATGTGTGTTTTTTGTCGTACAATTCATGTTTGAGGTCTTTTCAGTAGCCAATTTTTCGACTCTGCCCTGGTTACTCGGCAGAAGACGCGGACCTTGTTTACCCGGGCGACATCCGAGCCGGTATGGTTTTGTACTATGATCGCTCATGGTTGGTTTCCGTCCTCTTTTTTTTTTATAAACTGCGGTATCTGCACCCCTTCCGTCTAACGCTCCTCCTTTTTCCGGACTTGCGACCGGCGTAGAAATCGCAGGATTACAATCCCCATGGTGGAGTTATCGCTTTTAGATGCAACAGCTAAATTTGAGTCGAACTGTCTTCATGTTAGACATGCGACGATTTCATGCTTTCTCCAAGATATATTATTATCTTGTTACAAAAACTCAAGAAAATAACATGTATAAGAAAAAATTTATGAAAATTGTAACCATAGGCATCAAATAAGCATTAGATATATTTTCCCAAGTCGAATTTTTCTTCAAGGAAAAAGGTGTTTAATCTGAAAAGTAATTGCAACTTGACACATCCTTTTTTTCACGTAAAATTTTTGTTCTTATCTGGACGACATGTGCAGGTCTCAAGCTCGTTCATAACACGTGACTTTTTTATGCAAGAAACACAAGAAGTGTATGCATATGGGACAAGATGATGGACTACAGAGAATTTTGAACACTGACTGATGAATATATATACAAAAAATATTGGAACATCTTAAGGTTATTATTTTAATAATATATTTATCAAACGAAATAAATATATTCATGTATAAAAAATACTAACTTGTAAGATTGTCATCATTATCGTCTTAACACTAAGTGGACGCTATTAAGAAAAAAAAATAGAAAAATAAAAAGTTGCTTGATGAAAAGATAACACAAATAACAACAAAGTTACATAAAAAACTAAGAAATATTTTTACAAAAATATTGTATATTTGTCATTGATTTAAGCAACGAAATTATAATCAGTTATTCAGAATTAAGGCTTTCTTTTCATTCAGACTTCTATCACACATAAGGGATAGTGTACAATTTTGAAATTGTAAAAATATCCCATTAAATTAAACACAGGATCAGTTGATTCATCCTAAACGGCCTGCTGTCCTGTGCTCAGTTCTGGTTCCTTGATGGTTTTTAATGCAACTGAATATGCTTTATTAGAATATATGATTAATATTTCTATGGCTCTAGTATTTGATATTATAAGTAACTTTTTCTTAATACAATCACGCCTACGAGAATAGAACTTCGCACTATATGTCAATATCTATTCAATTTCTTTTCAATTTTAATATACTAAAGTATACTTGTATACCACTCAAAGCTCATGTTTACATTTATAGGAATCATTCTTCTCAAGTTTCATTTCAATCTGAGTGAAAATAGGCTTGATTTGAGAAAAGCACTACTCTGTTTTCTTTATTCTCCTGGCGAAAACAAATCGAACAGCTAGTTTTCGACGATTAGTTAGCTAAAAGTTGGAATTTCTATCTCATATTTATATCATAAATAGTACATGGAAGTACTCAACTATACATTATATCATCAGTTTTATACTACTATAAAATGATAATAAACCAAGGAATATCTTTTATTTGGTTTTTTGCCTCTGTAAAGACATTGTTTTTCATGCTATTCTTTTTAGTTTTTTTCTGCCAGTCGCTGGTATTTTCATTTAGTTATCACGTGACAGGAACGACATCTGTTTTTATTGTATAAGATATATGCAATAAAATACATCTAACTATTTGCTTAAATGAAACGAAAATACCAGTGACTAGCAGAAAAACAAACTAAAAAGAATAGCATGAAAAACAATGTCTTTACAGAGGAAAAAATCCAATAAAAGATATTCCTTGGTTTATTATCATTTTATAGTAGTACAGAACTGATGATATAATGTATAGTTGGGTACTTCCATGTACTATTTATGATATAAATATGAGATAGAAATTCAAACTTTTGGCTAACTAATCGTCGAAAACTAGGTGTTTGGTTTATTTCCGTCAGGGAAATATATGAGAAGTTCTAGCTATGAAACCTGAAGTTCCAATAGAGAAGGTCATTTAAAAAAAGACTTATGTAAGTAATTTCAATGATTTATCTGTGTCATTGTGATTGACATTTACTGTGTATAACCGCAAATAACAAACAAAAACACAATTTTCTACAGGTATCAATAATTAGTTACATCAAGAACTCTTTTAGCAAATAGGACTAATAACTTTTGGACGTAAAAAATCCAGACATCTGTAATACTGTTTAAAATAAAATAGGAAAAATAAGAAAGAAGAATTTAAGATGAACAGTATGCGTGCTACTAGTAATAGACTATAGTATGGTCTATGTTAAACCTTGGTTGGTCATTTAGTTCGAACATATGAGAGAAAACAAAGTGATGATGTATGGTGGGCCAATCATTTTTGGAGCCACTGTACATATATTGCGCTAGGGTGGGTTGGGTTCGATGGGGAAACTCATTTTAATATGTATATGATATAGAAATAATAATAATAACGTCCCATAGGCTTATCGCCCGTTGGGTCTGGCCGCGGTTATTATTATTAGTTTTCTACATGCAGCCAGGTTCTATCGTCTTTTCTTTTTACAGGCGGCGGTATTTTCACCCTCTTCCGTCAAACATACTGACTAAAGATATAGTCAGCACGAATGACTCATGTGAAATGAATCATTTTAGACAACTTAGCCGTTAGTGACTTGTGCAGGGTCATTCCATGGATGATGTTACTGACGTTTGAACGCAGTACCTTGTGGGTGCGTGCCAAGCAACGTAAACACTCAACCATAGCGGCTATAGAAATAATATCTATATATATTCTGTACGGTTGACTTTAGTTGGATCGTACATGTGATATAAACTCGAATTCAAGTATCCATTTATAGCACTATCTAGTTATTTAACTATTCAAATTCAATAGTTCAATCCCATGCAGGCAAAACTCGTGATCCACATCTGCAACATATCGATAGGTAGCAAGGGAGTTTCATTATCAAAATACCGCAGGACCCATAATGCGCTCCGTAGAAGTGTGTGGGTGTGAGGAAGCAGTAGGCATGTCAGAGATGCAACCTTGGAGGAAGTTACAGACGTCAGAATGCGCTTTCTATCAGCGCACGATGAAGTCGAGACTGAGTCTCCAATAGATGCCTAATTTCGGGATACTAATTGTTATGTAAGACTTTGAATCGTTGAGGAGGTCACACCTTCAATACTTGAATAATTGAATAGTTCAATAGATCAAATTCACGTCAACAGTTGAATTCAACCTTAACTGTTGCCCTACTGATGCAATCCAACCAATCCAACCAATCCAACATATATATAGATATAACTTCTATATCACATACTTATTAAAATGAATTTCCCAACTCAACCTAATCCAAAATTTTTATATTATTTTCCATATTAAAATGAACTTTCAACCCAATCCCACCAGCAGTATCCAAGAACTGAGAATTAGGAATTCGTTCAGTCCCCTACAATTTAAGCAAAAATACATCATTTTCCATGAGAACTGGCAACTGACATACAAACCCTACACACTTCCTGGTCAGTTCTTCCATCATTACCTAACATTTCATTTCTTTGAACAAATCAAACCTCAATTCCTATCCATATACACTATTCGATTTCTACATCCCTAAGAGAGGAAATGATCGAAGAACAATACCTATCAAAGGAATTGAGGAACTGAACAGGACTGATCCACAATTCCTTCTATAGGAACTGACATCATGTTCATCTAACCAGCGCTCCAACAGTCATTTCATTCATAGAATGATATGCAAACTTTAATGTAACTATACACTCACACTCATTAAACATACCATTCGCTGAAGTAACCGACTTAAATAGAATTTTGAACAATTTCACTGATAGTACTCAGGTAGTGTGGTGAATCTGTTTAACGTACCTAGTAGGTACCTATGATAGTTCCTTTGAGGAACTGAGATAATGAATATTAGGAATATATAAATTCATCAAATCTTTCTTAAAGTTTCAGAAAAAGGTAGGGAATTGAAGAACTGTGACAGTTCTGCTAATAGTTTCTAGGTATTGAAGTCAATCACTTGAAGGTACCTAGTAGGTACCTATGATAATTTCTTTAAGGACTGAGATTATCAATATCAGGAGGATATATTCCAGTAAAAAGTGAGAGCCAGAGACGCGTGTAATTGCAAAGAGTTTCTTAAAAAATGCATCGATATGCAAAATATTTTTTTAATCACCCTCAGGCCATTCATTATCATGGCGGTTATATAAAATATTTTCACTTTTTGCGTGTGAATAAAGAAACATCAATACACGTGTGGAGTTGCGGTCTGTAGATACATGCACGGAAACACAATTTTTGAAATTTCTTAATAAAATATTCGAGATCGTGCATGAAATCTACTCATGCAGATACTCACATGCGCTTCTCTTGCATGTTCATACAAAACGCATTTCTTGCATGAAAATGCTAAAACGTTATCTGCGTGTACTTCGAAAATAGTGAGATATTCTCTAAAACCTGTATGTTAACGCAAAAGAAGTGTATTCATGAAAACTAATACTGAATCGATTCTACGTTGACATGCGAAGTTTTCCTGCTTTACACTCTACATGCGCTTTCTTGCAAAAATTTAGTTTTTCTATTGAAACGGATTTATTTATTTTCTATAAAGGTTAGCACGATTTTCGTATAACTATATTATATTTACTTAAAAAACTTTTTCACTTTTTAAAATTCTTTATTACTGTTGGACTGAAGTGTGAAAGAAATAAAATCATACTTTTTTGACTAACTAATTACATTGGTTAAATTGATTTTTTTTAAATTTGAAATCAAGTGACTTTTTTTTAATTCGAAATCAATTGATTTTTGTTTGATTTGAAATCAATTGATTTCAAATTGAAAAAAAATCAAAAAAAATTAAAAATATCTGATCTAAAATGTTTCATCCTTGAATTGATGTTTTAACCAGGAGAGAATGAAAATTTGATGAGACATTCTTTATTTCTCTAATATTTTTGAATAAATTCATTTTTCTAATTAAACTGATTTTTTTCTTTATGATTGATTCGAAATAAAAAAAACCTAGTTTTCTCCCTTAGTTAGATTTTATGAACATGTATAGATAGTAGTTATCGAATGATCATTTTAAACTCAATTTTGATTATATTTCCTAATGTAAGTAAATGCTGAAATGGTACAATAGCTCCTGTTATAAAATAAAGTGAGTATGCTCGAATCTTATCTGTGTAAAAATAATTTGTGCGTGTTCATGAAGTTCACAACATGTCATTATTTTTCTATCGCTATAACATTGTCATGCATGTCCTCGCAAAAGAAAATACCAAGCATGTAGATGCGAAAGCTTCCACGCATGCACTCGCGAATATAGTAAACTGTGTGACGCGTCCATATGCATGCTATTTCATAATGATACACGCGTGTACACCTAACGATAATATTCGATTTACATGCGTTTTTCCGACTTTTGCGTTTGACTGAGATGTCCTGCCGAAGTGCCACTGTTTCCCAAAGTTTAACTTCGACAAACATATTTTGCCGAAGTTCGTGTGAATGATAAAATAAATATCAACTATCAAGAAACGAACCATATTTTACGTATTATATTTGACAAATTATTTTTCTTTCATCAAAAGAATAATAGAAAATTTATTTTTGACTATTAAGACCAATATACTACTCTTTTCACGAAAATAAAAATTCATTCGAGTTGTACTTTTACGCATTTACTGCGATGCAGACCGAAAGGAGTTTCCTTCACTGCAAAGATAAAACAATGTTCTATAAAAAAATAAGACTATAAAATTTATTAATGATTCCAACGTAGAAAAAGTGTAACACATTGTACCTTTTATCCGTTCGAATATCTGCCAGTTTGTCATAATATACAAAAAACAAATTTTTAATTATTCTTTTAATGAAAAAAATAATTTGTAAGATATAATATGAAAGATATTGTTGACTTCTTCCCAGTTGATATTTATTTTAACATTCACACTAACTTCTGCAAAATATGTTTCTCGAAATTAAACGTTGACGATATGCATTGCCCAAGTTATAACTTCGACAAGATCGTCCGTCGTAGTTGAAACCCCGGCAAACAGTGTAACTTAAGCAAGATATATATTCTGCTAATATTGATAATCTCAGTTCCTCGAGGGAACTATCATAGGTACCTACTAGGTACCTTCAAGTGATTGACCACAATACCTGAGTACTATCAGTGAAATTGTTCAAAATTCTATTTAAGTCGGTTACTTCAGCGAATGGTATGTTTAATGAGTGTGAGTGTATAATTATATTACAGTTTGCATATCATTCTATGAATGAAATGACTGTTGGAGCGCTGGTTAGATGAACATGATGTCAGTTCCTATAGAAGGAATTGTGGATCAGTCCTGTTCAGTTCCTCAATTCCTTTGATAGGTATTGTTCTTCGATCATTTCCTCTCTTAGGGATGTAGAAATCGAATAGTGTATATGGATAGGAATTGAGGTTTGATTTGTTCAAAGAAATGAAATGTTAGGTAATGATGGAAGAACTGACCAGGAAGTGTGTAGGGTTTGTATGTCAGTTGCCAGTTCTCATGGAAAATGATGTATTTTTGCTTAAATTGTAGGGGACTGGAAGAATTCCTAATTCTCAGTCCTTAGAGGTCCCTCAATCCTACCCAACCCAACATATGTATATATATTTTTCCATACTAAAATAAATTTCCCAACTCAACCCAATCCAGCGTAGTACATGTACATATATTTTTCTATGTCGAAATAAATTTCGTCTGGTTGTTTGTACAAGTATTAAGGTAAGTTTCCATGTTTTTTTTTTAATAATCATTTTATTTGAATTCCCTGGAAATAGGAACTTACTATGAAGTTCGGATATATACTAATGTTTGCAAAAAACCTTGGAAAACCTTCTTTCAAAGACATCTTCTTCTATACAAGTGCTCTTCGAATTGTTTTATAGTGTGGTAGATAATCCACCACGGGTTCTACATAACAATATAATTTTATATTCTTTTGATTCACTTATAAAAATATCGAAGAGGAAAGAAATTACACTTCTATATACAACGTGTAGTATATCTGTCGAAGTTTTATTTCTCAAAAAAATTATTTTTGTGGTTACCTATAATAGTAGAGAAACGGCTACTTAAAAGAAAAATTTATTTTCCAAGTTTTTTGCAAACACCTGTAAATCATAATCTAAAAGAAGTAAGATATATGAGTAAATTCATGGGAACCCAACCACTTTTGGAAAAAGCTTTCTTTTATTAATTCTTTTCTTGTAGTCAGATAGATAGTCGATAGTAAATAGGTTTGGTCGAAAAAAATTCCTAAATAGTATTTGGCATAGAGAAGATTTAAGGTGTTATCTGGAAACAACTATGACGAAGGTAGATCATTTCAGTTACTCGAATATTCTGAACTCATATTTTAGGCACAGGTATGTGGATACTAGACTAGCAAAATTTCCAAAGGATTTCTGTTTTCAACGGATTGTTATCAAGCTATACCATTCTTAAGCAATACCATTTTCAAACGATCAAGACAAAAACACATTTTTCATAATCCATTCATACACTTCGTCTTGCTTAAGAATGGCATAGTTTGATAACAATCCATTGCAAACAGAAATCCTCTGGAGGTATTGCTAGTCTAATATCCACCTACGTATGTCCAAAATATGAGCTCGGAATATTCGAGTAACTGAAGTGATCTACCTTTGTCATAGCTGTTTCCAGATAATTCCTTAGATCTTCTATACGTCAAATACTACTTAGGAAATATTTCCGACCAAACCTATTTATTATCGACTATTCATCGAATTATAAGAAAAAAATATTAATAAAAAAGACTTTTTCCAAAAACTGGTGGACTTTTCATGAATTCACCCATACATATATATATATGGGGTTGACCAGTTTGGTCGGATACCTCAACTTATTTTTCATTGTATAGCTTCTCTTCATGGACCAAACCTTATGATTTTTTTACCAGTGATAGTACTAATAAAGAGCTGATAATCTGTTATAGTTTCGATTATATACCTGATTGAAAGTTGAAGAAACAGATGACACTTTGAGGTCTTTCGTAAAAATACGCTCTCATAAAGTGATATGGAATGAAGGTACTTGAGTACCTTAGTTTTGAAAAAGGAATACAATCGAAACTATAGCGGATTTTTAGCCCTTTATTAGTACTATAACTGGTAAAAAAGTCATAAGTTTTGGTCTATGAATAGAAGCTATACAATGAAAAATAAGTTGGTGTATCCGACCAGACTGGTCAATCCCATATATACATATGAGAACATAACATATTTATGGCTCGATAATATATACAGATAATAATAAATTAAAAAAATATACTAAAATATTATTAATTACTGTTCAGTAATATATAAATGATATTCTAAAATAAATGAAAAATTACACATTACAATCGAGTATACTTACTGTTAAATATCATTTAAACAAATAATCTAAAGTAAAGAAAACAAAAATTTATATTACGACATAATATTAACTGATTTATGAAACTTCTGTGTGCCGCTGTGCACTAATGTGTCATTCAGGTAGGCATACGACTGCACACGGTAATACACGATCGTATATAATAGCCGTATATATTCATATACGGAGTTGAGGAGTCTGCCCAGGTCAGTTAATGCGAAGTTCGTATACACTCGTAAGCGACCGTTTTTTCTCCGTATATCCGTTGTACTTCTCTGTGTACGCCATAAAGATCTACGATCGTAATACTAAGCACAGTAATACGGAGGAATACAGCTGTATACGGTCGTATTATGAACGTAAACAATCATTTATGATTCTTTAGAGACTTCGTATTGACTAATCTGGGTATTTTGGAACCACCTTGTAATTTTGTACGACCCCCGTATACGGAATCCGTTTCTAGTCATTTTACGCCGTATACTCTTACCGTATATGTGATCTGTTTACGATTAGTGTGTATCTTCGTTTTTTCTCCATAAATGATCGTTTGCGACCATGGAGGTTCGATCTAGGTAGATATAATTAAATAGTATTGTTATTTATTTTCTTTTTAGTATTTGATTTATTTATATTTCATTAGATATTTATTCCAATAATGTCGTACAATAATTCAAATAATACTCGTCGAACTTATGGACAAGATCGTCGGAATGGGGAGTTTCGTTGTTCAAGAAATGACAATCGAGGTTGGACAATATCTCTTACTGCTGCAGAAGCTGAGTTAGTTAATCGAGGCAAAGATGAACTGTTTGATAAAAATAGGTCTTTTTCAATAATTACTTCACTTAAAGACAATTCATTATTATCATCCGAGAATCTTTTTAAAACTGACCGATGGGAAATCAAGAAATTATTACTGTTAAAACAGCAATTAAATGATACACGAAATCGTTTAAATGAAAAAGATATTAAAGTATGGAAACAACATACAAGGAAAACAAATATGACAAAAGATGTTGTTTATTCTTTGCGAAATCAAAATTCCATTCAAATGTGTACCAATGCATGGATTAAGATGGCGGAAATATTTTCTAAATATACAGACCTTATTCCAAAAGGTAAGTATTGTTTCATGGTAAAAAACAATACAAAAATCCATAGAGTTTAAGTGGAAAACATCTCAAGAAAAATAAGAAAATTATTTGAAACTTTCGCCTTTCATGGATTCTGTGAACTTCACATATATTTTCAAAGAAAATAGCGAATGCAAGTTTTAAGCCAAGATTTTGCGGATCTCTTTCGAAATTACAGAGGTCAGAGACTATGGTTGACGCACAGTGAGTACAACTACCTCCGGCAACAGATGAAAACAATCTTCAATAGCCACGTGTACTTTAGTAATGAGGTCAAAGATCATCGAGTTCGAGTCTTTTCTTAACAACTGATAGAGAGGGATATTTGACAGAACAATAAATACATTTCTCTAGTGGCGAGGAAGCTTCAATGTTAATGAACATATTTTCTATAGAAACAGATTATACTACGCTTAGTTCTAGGTTACATAGGATATATATCCCATATTTTACCCTCAAAGAGACTCTGCCTAGAAGCTTTTTTATCTGGATGTTTTATTTCTTACGCAACGACATTCGTAGTAATTTGTCTAAATTTTTTGTGAGAAATATTTCAATTATATGAGAACTAGAGAAATGATTGGTGGCTGAACTTTTTGTTGCAAGACAAATTGTCATAGACAAATCGAGACAAGAAAAAATTTGGTGATTTACAATCGCCTTTAAGAAGAAGTGCTAGTGAAAATGCTATATGAGAAGCACTATTATCATTCCCTTGACAAGTTTGCTGCTGCAGATATGCGTATGAGACATAAGTGTTCTTAACACCCACGCTCACCTTCGCATCACATATCCACATCCATAACTACACCATGTCCTAAATAGTATCATTATTTGGGAGTGTGTTTGTTGGCGAGTTGATGTGTATGTGAATTTGCGTGTTAAGAATATTTATATGTCACAAACACGTTCGCACAATCGAGCTTGTCAAGAGAATAAGAATAGTGCTTTTCATATCATATTTTGACTAGGAGTTTCTTTTAAAGCCAATTGTAGATTACAAAAGTTTTCTTTGTAAGATTTTGTCCATGGACGAATCTTTTACAACGATTTGCCCTGTGACAAAAATCCTAGTACCAAATAATTAAATAAAAAGAAACGTATGGCAAATTAGCCTCAGATCTATATCTATCACGGCTATTTTTTCATCCAATAAAGGAAATTCAGCATAATCAATACTTCGCATATCAAATCATAAAAATAGTCAACATTCGACTCATAGTGACAAATAGGCAGTTGTTCTTAAAATTGAATATTGTCAATGTTAAAAAGGTTTAATAGTAAAGAGAATTCGTGAAATCGAATTTTTGAACACTATAATGCTGAAAATTTTTAAAAAATATTGCTGTATTGGTAGATTTACCTGATGATCAATCGTTCAGAACAGTACATGTATGCGAAGCACCAGGTGCGTTTATATGTGCAACAAACTTCTACCTAAACCAACGTTATGAAAAAAGCGATCGGTGCTTACCTCGACGACAGTGGGAATGGACAGGTCTTTCACTTAATCCTTATTATGAAGGCAATGATCAAGAAACTATGGTTGATGATGATCGATTTATTGTCGAAACATTAGATAGGTGGTATTTTGGTAAAGACAATAGTGGAAATATTTTGGATATAAATAATATAAAAGGTTTATGGGAGAAAGTTCGAGTGAGTTATTCATCAAATCTACATTTTATACGCATCTTGATCGACGGTTTTTCTTTCTCGAGTTTAGCAAAATTTGATATAGTTTCGGCTAATTATGCTGAAGGAAAAAATATTTTAATATCTGTAATGCTACTCTTTACTAAGTGAACTACACTCTATACCTAAGCACTACAGAAAATACGAAATGAACACTAATAAATATGTAGTTTCTATATTCTCTGCAACAACAGCGCAGCTTTTTTAGAAAAACGATTTTTAAACGTGCTCTTTTTATATTTTGCAATTGTTTGATTTCTTTCGATGAGCTTTCCATTTATCTGTTCCTATTAGTTATGATCTAAACAGAGAATATTTCCTGTAATTTATTCATGCTTATGCTTCTTCATAACTTTAAATAAGCTCAATTTCGAAAACCAGAGAAGCCAAGGCCATGTCCTATGCGGTCGAAGTCGTGCCAGAATCAATGATTTCACCATTATTTACATACCAATTTATCGTGCACTTAGCCACGGTAAAATCGTCTAAATTAGTAATATTCTGTGAGTTTCCACAAAACAATCGCGATTGCTATAGAATCGTCGATTAATCCTGATATGATTGACGATTATTTTTTTTTGAAAAACATGAATCATTTTAACGGAAGCAATTTTGAAGACAGTGTAGAATGGGGCAATTCTGACAGGAAAACAGTGGAATTAGCTAGAATATGCAAGCAGTATTCTGATTGGAAATTGTTGGATCTTTTCCGATAATTTCCGATTGATTTTTGTTGGAAAGTACAGGTAGTTACTAGGAGTCCAGACGAAAAAAACTGGACAATTTTTGATCAAAATACTACCTCTATATCCTAGCAATTTCTAATGTTTTTCTATCAAATCAAGCGATTTTTCCACGTCTTTCCTGTGAAATCTTGCGCGACTTCGTAGTCGTACTCTCTGATTTTGAATATATACAAGTTCAGAGGAAAAATAGTAAGATTCAGTCGTCATTGTTGCCGATTAGTAAATGTTTTGCCATCTATAATACTTTATGTATCAAGGGTTTATTTTTATTAGCTTGATCCGAAATCAACTGGCGTTCATCTCGTAACAGGTGATGGTTCTGTCGATACATCAGGTGATCCAAATGAACAAGAATCAATTGTATCTGAACTTCATTATTCAGAAGCTATATGTGCTATGGGTGTTTTAATGAAAGGTGGTTCACTTGTTTTGAAAATGTTTAGTTTATTTGAATGTGAAACAGTTTGTCTTCTTTATATACTTGCTCTTCATTTTAAATATTTAAGTATTTTTAAACCGGCATCATCACGCGCACCAAATGGGGAAACATATGTTGTCGCTCTTGGATTTCGTGGTATTGATCCTGATACACTTCATTCTTTACTCTCATTCGTTTCACCAACATTTCCTGCTGGAAAAGCTTTACTATCATATAATTCTATTCCTCAATCTTTTCTTGATGAATTAATCAAAATTGCTGATTATTTTACAATGAAACAAATTCAAGCACTTGAACGTAATCTTCAATTAGAACAATTTTGGAATGCAAATATTAATAAAGCTATAACGAGATTAAATGAAGATGTCGTAAAAGAATTTCGACGTCGATGCTCGATTGATTATAACTATAAGCAATATGCACGAATAGTAACTAATGTTGAACTTGATGGCTCAGCAAAAGCATCAGGTAATAGTGCTGCAATTGCTAAAGGTGGATTGCGTGAAAGATCAGGTGGAACACTTGAAGATCGAAACAACAGAAAACGTACTCGAAACGAATTTTTATCAGGTAATGATGATAATGCTGATGATGATATAAGCGATGAAACACTAACAAAAAAACCTCGAAGAGAGAACTTAGTTCAAGTAAAATCCGTTATTGCTGGGCAACATACATCAACGAAATTTACATCAAATGATATTATTCCTCAAATGGATGTCGATTTATCCAGCAATCCACATGAAGAATCTGCAAGTGAATCGAAAAGTATGAAGATGATGAAAAAAAGTGGCTATGTTGAAGGACAAGGTTTAGGTGCTCATAATCAAGGACGATCAACACCAATTGAAACTGTTATAATTGATTCTCGTCTTGGTTTAGGTCATCATAAGCAACCAACGACTGCTTCGTCTTCATCTTCAGGTGTACCTCGAGTCTTCGATGAACCATTTTTCACAAGTTATGTTCAGCCTATATCATCTAATTCATCTTCTCTTTTACGTAACTTTCAAACAACAACATTAGGTTCAAATTTACATTCAGTTATATCATCACTTTTTGTTAAATTCTTAGATTTGGAATCATTATATAAGAAACGTGAAGAATATGTAAAAAATATTAAGGATAAAAATTTTCAGAAACTAAAGATTTTTATTAGTGATCAACTTGAACTATTAAATAAAGAAGAACGATATAAAGATACACATGGACATTACATGAACTATCATACTGCATATCAACTGGCTTCACTTGATAAAATTTTCAAACTTGTAAGCATTTATATTTGATTAATATCGTTCTTCCAGATATTTTTTAAATTTACTGTAAATTTTGTCATATTAGATAACGAACTTAAGATTTCTTTTAGTATTTACATTAAAAATAAGATCTTTATTTTCTTTTATTTGATAGACATCGATGGAATTAGACGATTCAAAATCTCTATCTTTCATTATTGATAATGAATCATTGTCTGGTTTTGCTGAATATCTTATATGGCAACAAAACGGGCATGTCAATGGTCTCATTATTTCTGATTTACGTATTCCATTTCCAACAAGTTCATCTGTAATTTTTGGATCTCAAATTGATCCAAATCATCCGAAAGTTCATTTATTTTTTTCTGATCTTTCAATTATACCAAATAATGTTAAAATTAATAGCCGTTATTATGAACAATATAATAAACGGCAGTTTATCATTTCATGTCGACGTGCATTAGTAGGAGTCGATGAAGGTGGTCATTTTGTATGTAAAATTTTGGATACATTAACACGTTTCACAGCTGGTCTTATCTATTTACTTTATCGTTCATTTAAATTAATTTGCATTCTTCGACCATTTACTCTTGATCCAGCAAGTTCTGAACGATTTTTAGTTTGTCAACAATTAAAATATCCTATCGATCTTTCAATTGTTCAACATCTGGATGAATTAATACAATACGAAAAAATAGAAAATATTTTGGAAGTAGTACCTTTAGAATGTTTGCTTGATCGCCAATTTCAACGATATATTGCTTATACAAGTCAACTTTTATTACAAACAGAAATCCAAGCATTAGACAAACGTTTATGGTATAATAAACATAAAAATGATCAACAGGTTTATTAAATAAATTTTTTAAAACTTCTCTTTTTATTTGATTTTTGATAGGTCAATCTGATGATAGCAGAAGAACATTGGCTTGAAGCACATGAAAATGTTACTGTTTCACGTCGACCTAAACCATCACTTGTCGAACCTGATTCAGGCATAACATTACCTATTGGTTGGACAAAAGAATGGAGTAACAGAGAAGAACGATTTTATTATTATAATAGAAATACACATGAATCTCGGTGGGATCCACCAATTTAGAGGTCTTATGGTCATTTTTCCAAAATTTTATCTTTTCGATTGACTTCACCTTTATTTTAATTAAATAAATATCATAAATAAAAGAAAAATTCTTTAACATATCATTTGTTTTCATAGCGATGATCTCAGATATTAGATACTCTCCAAACATGCAGTTTTCTTGCTTAGGAGTGACTTTCGTTTTGCTATAAATGATAGCATACCACTCAGAAAATTGTTTTTAAGAAAAAGATTTTCGAAAAAAACATAGATAGGGAGCGAAACTTCAGCCTGTTTTTTTAAAAAATATGTCGAATCACATATTATGCAGTGTAATTTAATGTGCTGATTTCGAATATCGTCTTAGTTGTTCTCGAAACTACACTATACGAAAATCTAAAATCGGATTTCTGACCAAAAATAGTCTGTTTTTATGAATTCTATAAAATAGCCTAGAAAAGGTTTCATGAGTTTTCGCTACTACCATATGTAGGATACGTATGAAGTAGTATCTTGGAAAACTTTGGGTCCAATTGGACCTGCCCTTTTGCAGCATTATGAATATACGGAAACATTTAATTTTGGATTTTGTATACTTCTAGAATTCGAACCGAAGATTTCTTGAAAAGCTATTGTGTATATATGGTTTGATGTAGCTCGACGAGCTGATTCTGTATATATCCTTAGTTTTTCTTCAAAATGCAACATGGCTATTGTGGAACCGAATCAAGCAGATCTGACTGATGCAAAATGACTAATCTCATCATCATAATCTACTGATAGATTCATCAAATTCGATTGTCTATTTATAGTTATATATATATATATATTTTTTTTTATTATCAACATTCTCTCGTAATTAAATTAATAATCAAGTTTTTATTGTATCTAATATCAGTGACATACAAATATTATTTATACAAAATGTTCCAGGAAGAAATCATTCTATAATGATTCATTGTAATATATACTTACACTTATTGTTATTCTCATGCTGTTAGAAAGTCAAATAAGATAAATATGCTCATCAGTTGATCTAATATTAGAGACTCCTAATTTGTTTTTAAGCATAAAACATCTGTATTTCATTTTTCTCTAATATAAACGATCTTCTTTTTTGGTATACTTTATTTTAGAGTATTGATTCTTGACTTTTTTTTTGTACTGACAGACACGATCATTTGTATTGCACATCTCAGTTGTAGATATGGATTCTTTATTTTCGATCCTTCATATCGACTGATAGAAGAATTTTTGTTTATATTTTTTATGCATTTTAATACAGGAAAACCTTTTTCATTCATCTGAATCGATCGAAATGACGAGTTTCTTTTTTAACCAATTACTACTAAGCATTTTGTGTATTTCATTTTGTCCATCTCTAATATAGGGGCTTCTTTTTATTTTCATGTAATTCAGTCAATCAGGTATATTTTCTTAATTTCGTCTTTTTCTTAATTACTTGTTTTCTTTAAGATTAAAATTCTGTGAATATTTGCACACGAACTCATTGTAACTGGCATGCAAATTTTGAACAAGATAATATCTGATGAATTTAGAGAAAGCGGATGTCTGCTGATACTTTTAATAACATATACAAACACTCTTTCAGTCGTGCTTATCTCCAAGATAACAATGAATTTTCGTTGAAAAAGAATTCATTCATTGGAAACGTCTGATGCAAATATTAGTCGATCTAGGCATGTGTTTAGTTTTTGACAGCGTGAGTATTGGGTAAAAGTATTATCAACATCTACATCCAGATCGTTACTATGAAATTATTAATAATTCAACTTCGTATAGTTTTGATGTTCGTTTGCCTTTTGGTTATTATTCATGCTGTTTCTAGTAATGTAAAGTTCTGATAAGTCCTTCAATAAACAATGAAAAACACATCTAGAATATGAATTCTGAATTTGATTTTCATAAGTTTAATCAAAATATATTCATTTATTATGATTTGTCTTTAATTTAATTCCACGACTAGGTAGCTTGCCAAAAATTAAGAGTTGACACAGACAGATCTATTTATTGACTTAAGTAGACTCTGATATTGAGATCAACACACTTACACTTTACTTCGAGTGTGAACAATAGTTTCATTGTTTAAGGAAAAATATAGTTCACAATAAGTCTTTTTTTTTATTCCAATTGATATAAATGTTCATGGTATTGTTTGAATGCTCCAAGATCTCGAATAAAGTTTAAGGAAATTGCGTTGTATCAATACCAAGCTTTCTGGCGTATTCATCTCCATAGTAAACTAGAAGTTCCTCTCCGGAAGAAATATTTCGAAGTGCCAGGTAAAAAATATCACCCTCACCTACACAAATAATGTTATAGAAGAAATTTTATCAAAAAAATATGTATAAATGCTATCTTACGCGCAAATGCAAGGAGATTTTGCTGATTTAAAGTGTTTGGACAATTGATAAATCGAAGCCAATTCGACTTGTTGAGCTGAGATGCATCGACCCAAAGGACTATATTACCTGATTTATCTGGCACCTATACAAGCATATATGATGAAGCATCAAGGTACTTTCATTCTTACTTGCCAGGCATAATCGCTTTCTCCTTTAAATTCGTGATCCTTATGTTTAATGCCATCGTAAGGACCAAAATAATTGAGACGTGCGATAGGACGAGCAGCAAATGCCCCAAGACCCTTGAAGAAATAAATAACTTTTATTTTTACTTGTGCAATATTGTCTTTTATACGTTACTTACAGCGTTTGGAAGAGAACTTGGAGCAATATAGACAGTATCCAATGGAATAGTTGCGAGAGCATAAGAATTCACATTGACAAGAGAAGGATAAATTACCTAAATTTTATGTGATGATATATGCTGAAGTAATTTTATATTGATCATGAAGTAAAAATAGATTCGACAAATTTCAGATTACAAAATATAAAGTTATGAAACATGCTTACTAATGCAGCCTCTCTTGTACTAAAATCTAGAACTTAAGTATTCTACATCATTTAGTTGATGATCAGATATAGAATCCTTGACTTATAATGTATTAAAGTTCAAAATATGCTAGTGGTGATCGTGAAAAGAACTAAATCAAGATTTAGTGGAGATGAGAGGGACTCGAAAAATCTAAAATCAAAATTTATACTCACTATTCTCTTCGAAAATATATATGGACTTCACAAAAAATTGAAGCGAAAAGTAGTACTATCACGAGTCTTTTTAGATGAATGATAGACATTTCTGAATCTCAAACTTTTTTTGTCATCTGGCGGCATTTTTCTTTCAAGAAGATTTATTTAGGTTGATATTCTTCATACAGTGAATCCGGACGATGATATGAATGCAGTGAAATCACCAAAAATTAGCTGAATTCCATTCATACTTCTTTTCTTAGTAAGATTTCAATATGCATAAAGGAAATAATTATGTAAAATTGACTCTAAGAAAATGATTGTACTGTTGAAAACGTACTGTTCATTCTAAAAGTCACAAAGCTTTCTTCAAGATTATTGTTAGCTACATTGATACGGTTGACGGATACGAAAACTGCCAGTATCTCAATTTTGCCGTAAAATATTTTTACTTATGCCTAAAGATAACACTTGGTACTGAAATATCGAGGTTTGTATTTACAATATATTTGTAAACTATTCGGATGTCGAAATCATCAGTGACTACTGGTAAATTCATGGAAGATAGCTTTTGAACAAAGATATTGAAAAGTGAAACTTTAGACATTAAGCCTTCAACTATATAGACATCTATGAAATCTTTCTTCCTTGGAATATTCACCATTGTTTTAAATCATATACCATATCGAAATTAATACAATTGGCAAGGTCTTGTCTCATCTTTCCGTTTCATGGAATGGTCAGTGATTTAGCGGAATACAAGAGATTTAATTCAATTATTAGGGATTTCTGGAGTACCTTGAAGTAAAGCAAGTCTCTAGATCGATAAGAGTTCACAAAATATAACGACTGATTTTCACAAATCCTTCTCATGAAGGAAAACTTTGGCTCACTAAGTATTCGACAGTTCGACCTTCCTGGAAAACGATTCATACAACTGAATCATGTACAGTTCCATACATTTTCAGAACTTAAAGCTCATCGGGTATCATACTGCTGAATGTAGGTCGATCTAAAGAAGATCGATGAGAACCTCAAGGTAATTCACTCGAATTTCTCATTGATCCACCGCAGATCCTCGCAATCTCTGTTCCTTGGAATCTTGAGTTTCGAATTAAACAGTGGTTGGTTTTTTTTTGCTGAATTACACTTGTAATTCACTTACACCACTCAATGTTTCACAGAAAGTGAATGCATATGAAATCGCATAACTTTGCGAAGTTTCGCCATATTAGTAATTCTATACATGTCTGATTCATTTTTTATGTTAGATTATTTCTCATTTAATATTTCCAGGAAAGAAACATGAAAATGCGATATCCCTAATTTACAAAGAGACAAAAAAAGAAATACTAGAAAAACTTATTTCTGAGTCAATACAGCCTTCTTACTGGTGCGTTAGAAATGTAAGTTAAATTAAATGGAAGCTTGGTTTTGTAGATAATTTCACCACTGCTCTTATAACTGTTACTGAACAGTAAAAAATAAAATGTATACTGAACCACAATAAAAATTCTATGATCCATATTACAGTCCACTATATTGAAACACTGTTTGCACGTTTGCTTGAAAATGCCAATATTCTGTAATGAAAGAAAAGTCGATAATGATTTGCTATGTATCAGAGATGAATTCGACCCGGTTTAAATTTTAAAAAACATGAACTGATTTCGCCTTTGTTACTGAATGTTTTGATAATGATCACTTGTTAAAATTTTTGAGCAGCGAAATAAATAGTAATATAATAATGACGGAGATGTAGATTTTAAAAAAAATGCACTGATGAAGTTGAAACACAATAATAAAAAAATGCAGACGAAAAGAAAAGAAAATAATACAAAATTTGTTGCATCAAAAAACAATGATGACTTAGTAATGATAGAAAAAAAGAAATGAAGAGACGATCAAATAGTTAATAATATGTATATGCATCAAATACAAGGTTTAATGGCGACGTGTGCCATCTTTTGATGCTAACATGTGTATAAATAATCATATCATTTTCATTGTCATCACAATCTCAAAAAGATATCTCTGCATACAAACAAGAGAAATATTACTTAAAAGTATTCATAGGACGGTAAGAAGTTACAGTGCTTTGCACACAATTCGAATTTGTCGCATAACACATAACAAGTAAACTTAGAAATTGTTTTTCTGATACCATGTATTAGATTTTACTTACTGTACTTGTACTCGTCTGATCACTGGATAGAAGTGTTATTTGCAGTAAAAATAAATATACAAAGATTTCACTTTTCTTTTATTTTAATCTTTATTGGCCAGAGTGATTTATTCTTTTATAAAAATTATTTATTGGATTGAATTTTGTTATTGGATGATTTTTTAGACTCTTCGAACTTTTGTCACATTTACAGAACTATCATTATTTCTTGAGAATTATTAAGTGTTTATTTTATAATCAATCAATATTATTAAATAATACATAAAAGTATGCAGTAATACAGTCTCTTTCAAACTCTGAATTATCACACTAGATCAAACGATAACAATGTATGAAATTTTTCGTTCAAATAATAATAAAATATGATCGAATACATGTCATACATTAAGAACTATACATATGAACAAATGGCAAGTGTCTAGTAATGCCCTCTACAGTTGTAGAAATGACACATTAGTGAGTAAGTTGTTATGTTGAATACGATTACTAGTGCATAATATTTTTTATTCTCTTGTTCTGTTCTTTCATGTTTTTTTTTACCTTCACGTTTTTCTTTTTCTGTTTTGAATAGTTGTTGTTGTCATTTGAAATTGACGTATTTAGATACAAGTATCACATCAAAAAAAAAATTCTTATTTGAACATAAAAATGACTGGTGAAACAAAAATGATAATTATAACATCAGATGAAGATATTATTCATCAATTTACTTCTAACAAAAATAAAAATACATATATTATTGATATGGATAATAATAATAATAAACAAATCATATCAATTGAAAAAAATAATAATAATACAATTAATTTGAATTTTCTTCCTGAATTAACTCGAAATGATGAAATTTCTAAGCGAACAATTGATACTCCTGATTATAATCAAACAAAATCAATTAAAACACGAAAAAAATCGACTAATCTAATTTGTACTATATGTGGTGATCGTGCTATTGGATATAATTATGCAGTACTTTCATGTGCATCATGTAAAGCTTTTTTTCATCGAATTGGTCAACAAGATTTAGTTAGTTAATTCTTATTTTCTTTTTTATTTAATTTTATATTATTTTAAATCATATTTAGAAAAGATTTAAATGTGTAAATAATAATAATCAATGTATAATTGATTATAAAATAAGTCGTAAATGTTATCGATGTCGTTTAAAACGATGTTTTGCTATGGGAATGAAAAAAGATCTACTTTTAAATCAAGAAGAAATTCAACGAAGAAAAAATTCTAGAAGAAATCGAAAAATTTCATCGAATTCTGAATCGGTTTTATTAACATGTGATGAAATTGATCGTGTAAGTTCTTTCAGTATTGAATACTGATCCATTTTTTCATTGATTTCTTGAATATTTTATTTTAGCTATTCATGGATATGAATCAACATAATAATAATAATTTTAGTCATGAAAATATTAATTCAAATGAAATGAATAATATATTATTAGAACCATTGACTGTTGAAGATTTAGAAGTTATTAATAATATTCAATCATCATTTTTATCTATTATTGATGAATGTGAAGAATTTATTAATTTTGATGACTTATCTGATCGTACTTCAGAATTAATTTGTTGTTTACAATTAAATAATGAAGCTGCTCTTCGTATTATTAAATTTTGTCGTCTAATTGATAAATTTGAAAATATAAATGCTGATGATCGTTTTATTATAATTAAATATAATCTTATTCTTCTCTTTTGTATTGTAACATGTTATAAACCCAAAGAAACAAATGATTATTCTTCAAATAAAGAACATGAAGAAGCCGAAGAAAAACGTTTTATGTATATGTTTTGTAATCAATCAGATTATATATATAATATGGTTATAAATTTAGGTGTTACTTTAAATGATATTATTGAACAGGATGATGTATTATTATCTCTTATTATTGTTATTTTTCTATTCTCAAAAGGTTTATCAATGAATGAAAATGAACCACCACTTAAAGATTCATTATCTGTATATCGAGCTCAATCTTATTATATAACATTATTATGGAATTATATGATTAAAAAACAAGGTGAAAGAAAAACATGCGAAAATTTTACGAAATTATTAACTGCTATCTTTCGAGCTCAGTCAACAGCTTTGAAATTTCGAGAATTTCTTAGTAATCATGTGACGAGTTTAGATGGTATGGATGATATTGCACCACTTATGCAAACTATTCTACATATTTCTTAAGTTTTATTTTGTATTTATATTTTTTCAAAAAGTAGAAGACTTATGTTCACATAATCTAATATAGTTTAGTTTTTATTTCGAGTTTTTAGATTTATGGATTCAATCAAAAAATTCTATTATTTTGATAATAGTTAAGTACTATTTCATATTTATTCAAAAATTGATGCTCGAGACTTTTATTTCGTGTTTAAAACGGGATAAAACTTTACACATTACATGAAAACTGATTACAATATATAAAAAATAATAATATTTATTAGCGTGATTAGTTTGATAAATGTAAATGTGATATGTTGTTCAGTTCTTCTTTGGAGCTGAATCATTATATAAATGAGAGCATGCAAATTCAGGATAACGTTCACCAACTACATCGGCTTTTTCACAAGCTTCTCGAATTTCTTTTATTTCTTCTTTGTTTAATTTGATTTGTGCAGATGCAATATTTTCTTCTAAGTTTTTTATTTTACTTGTACCTGGTATTACAATAAAATCTTCACCTTGAGCAAGAATCCATGCTAATGTTAATTGACCTGGTGTACAACCTTTTTTATTTGATATTTTTGTTAATTCATTAACTAATTTAAGATTTTTTGGAAAATTTTCCTTGGAAAAACGTGGTATTAATCTTCGAAAATCATCTGCTTCGAAATCATCTGGATTTTTAATTTGTCCAGTAAGCATTCCACGTCCCAAAGGTGAATAACAAACAATAGCAACACCAAGTTCTCTACATGTTTTTAAAAGACCAATTTCATCTCTTTCAATATCTAAACTAAATGGTGAATATTCAATTTGTACACAAGCAACTGGATGAATTACACATGCTCGTCGTAATGTATCACTTGAACATTCCGATAAACCAATATATTTTATTTTACCAACTTTAACAAGTTCTTTTAAAGCATCCATTGTTTCTTCAATTGGTACAGTTTTATCAATACGATGAACATAATAAAGATCAATTGAATCAATACCTAATCTTTTTAAACTTTTTTCACATGCTTCATGAACATATTGTGCATCACCACGTATAGAATAAGATTGAGTTTCAGGAGAAAATACACCAGCAAATTTTGTTGCAAGAAATACCTAGAGATAAGATTTTTGTGTCATTTATAAATATATATATATATATATATGATTTTAACTAGTGTATTGAATCAAAGTTTATTGTTAAGGAAAGTCTTTCTACTAACCTTTTTACGTTGTTGTGGATATTTTTTAAAATATTTTCCTAATAAATCTTCATTATCACCATATACATCTGAACTATCAAAATAAGTACTACCAAGTTCAATAGCACGATCTAAGACTTTGAATCTTTCTTCATCGGATCCGACAGTTCCATATGATATTGATAAACCCATTGCACCATAACCAATAGCTGATACTTTTGGACCATTTTTACCTAATTGACGTTCAGGCATTGATGAATGGTTAAACAATCGATGGCACATATTGACTTTTACAAAAAGAAATATAAAATAGTTATATTAAATTTATAGTATAGATCAATTGTCAAATCTACTCCATATATATACTCAGATAGAATACGTTGCAAGGTAAAAAAAGGTGAACGCATTCATACTTTACAGGAAAGAAAGAAAGAAAGGTGAACGCATTTATAATTTATACAAAAGAAAGAAAGAAAGGTGAATGCAATCAAGTTTTACAGGAAAGAAAGAAAGGTGAACGCATTCGTACTGTATGATTAAAAAAAGATAAATATAAAAAGAAAACAAGACGATGGCCTTTAAAATATCGGATATTATTACAGAGAGTAAGGTAATTGGTTCTATTTTTAATGCTATTAGCCAAGTACAATGAGAATTTAGTTATTACATCGAGAAATGTCTTCATAGTATTGCTTTATGAAAATAAAATGTTACTTAATAGTTTGAAGTCCAACTTCTTATTTCTGAAATAATTCAAGGTATATATTAAAATAGCTACTTTAGTAGTGAATATTCAAATATTTCTAAAGAATTTTATTTAATAGCGAATTTCGATTACATAAATAATTATATTTTAATTCATTGAAAAAGAATTCCTTTTAATATTAAAACAATTTTATTTAGCAAAAATTAATTAATCAAGATTTTTAATCGATTATTGAGACAATATATAGATAATTCTTAATGATTTGCTTTAATCCAGAAAATACTCGAATATGTTTGGAAAAAAAAAATGAACTTTGTGTTTCAATGGATAGTATCGTTTGATGAATTTTATTGTCGTCGAATTCTTCTTTAAAAAATAAATAATATTCACGATTAATATTTCATTTCGTACATATTTTATTTTCTTAAGGATGGTATTTTGATCGCAATAGCTAATAAATGTTAATGTTAAATTTGTTGTGAGCAAAAAATAAACATTGTTTTTCTCATTTTTTGTTTTATTTTGTAACTTCAAATATTTCAATAATTCAGATAAACTTTATGAATTTTAACGACTGTTTATGTTGTAACTTTTAACGAACGACTATGGGTTACATCTGAAAGAGGCAATTATTCGATGATCAAACAGCGTATATTTGCTATATGAATTTTATGAAAATTTATTCGATAAACATATGATGACACTTATTCCATTTAGAATAAAATTAAGAAATTATGACAACTATTCTTGTGATATCATTTAAGAATGTTATTCTTAATGAAAAGAGTTTAGCAGCGATGACCTTTATCTATGATGTAGTTAATTCATATTCTGCATTCATCGTGTAGATAACTATTGACGCCATTCTATTGTTGGGTTTAGCTATAGAAAGATTACATTATTACAATTTCCATTAGCATATATGTATTATTTTAACTTTTTGTTTTATATAAATATTTTATTAATAAATACTAAAAATATGAATTAGTATTAAATAACTCCCGAAGAAAAAAATGTTAATTTTAATAATTATTGAGAACAAGACAATACAAATTCGTGTAATTTTTGGAATGATCAGTAAGATTTGTAATGCGAACCTACATTAGATATTTCGACGTTATTTATACCGGATGCAACATAGAAATTGCAACATTTGACATTTTGCAAATATCTCATCGCAGATAAATGATATAATCTTGAGTTTTTTTCTAGAAAGATGTACAGTGAAAAGCTCTACAAAAATTATAGAAAACAAATCTATATTGACTAGTCCTGATAATGTTTTTTCCATTCTCAAAATGAGCAAGTGACATGGTGTTGTTATAACCCACTGCATATAGTATAATAGAATATTTGAAAGCTCTTTTTTTCTTTTCAATTAAGAATTTGCTCATACAGCTTTGATAGAGTTTTCGACAGTCCATCCTCTGGAAAAAAAATCAAAATGCTATTATTCTCCTAAGCCGAGATATCTACAAAATGAAAAGTCTTCCAAATGTTTTTATTATGCTAAATATAGTCCGAAATTACATTGCTATCTGACCTCTTCGTTTCGAGTATCGGAAACACTATTAGACCAAGTCAACGGACACTTTTTTTACAACTTTTGTAGAGTTTTTCATGGTTCATCTTTTTTAAAAGAAAACAAAGATTCTAGTTGATTGTTAAGTCGAGATTTATACGAAATAAAAAATATTGCAAATATTTATAAACACTTGATAGCAGTATTATGAAGGTCTTTCATCATAACCAACTAGAACAGATATTGGGGGATGTCAATAAGAATTTGTTCATACAATTTTTGTAGAGCTTTCGATGGCGCATATTTTTAGAAAAAAAATCAACATTGTATTATTTATCTGTGATGAACCGTCTGCAAAATACCAAATGTTGTAATCTTTATGTCGCATCCGGTTTAACATCATGGAAGTATTTAAGAAATGTTATTGAAATTATCTTTTCAGTCAAGTCAATCAGATCTTCTCTTCAGATAATTAAACTACTTTTGATCTTACTTCCTAGCAGAGATGTCCATTGGGTTGTTATCATGATAACAACTCCATGTAATTCGAATTAAACGAAAATGTCCTATCATACGAGATGAATACTGATAAATTAGTCGTTGCGATCGGTTATTATTAAAATTGGCAGAAAATCAACAATGCATTTATTTTTTAATCAGTTTATATTTTAATTCCTTATTTTTATGCACAAAACAATAGAAGAGGCCTATGCAAAATACACTAGTATAACTGCTATAGATTTATCAACAAAAATGAAACTTTTCTAGTTTCATTCGTCTTGAGTACAAGGATGATTCATAACAATTTTCTATACCAGGAGATTGTAACAAATCAAAATCATAATAATCATAAAAACTGATTGACTAATGTGTCTACTATAGAATACAAAAGAGAACTTTTTATTTGAACTTATTCTTGACGGTTGAGAGAAGATGAAAGGAAAAACAAAAATAGTGCTGTAAAAATACTTTGTAGATAAATACTTTCATAAAATTTTGAGAAACAAATCTCATAAATCAATAGTCCAACGAACTATTATAGATCGATATTCTATAAAAGAAATTTTTTACAAAAATGAAAAAAAAAACTATTATAGCTTTTATACTGAAGTTCAATAAAAAATTTTTCCAAATATATCTCGACGTACTCGATGAAATTTTGACTAAAGATTGATTTTATAAAGAAACTGTCTTATTTGAGAAGTTACTCTTCGAAAAATATTTATAAACTTGTACAAAAATCAATTTTAACTCGTCTAAATATGCACTCTTAACCCATTCGTAGCGGGGTTCTTTTCCAGTGAGAAATGTATATGAAGAGATAAAGCGTCTGGAAGGCAAAATAGCTTTCTCAATCGTTAAAAAGCCCGTGAGTCAAGCTTTCAACTTTTGATGGAAAATGTCACGCTGTTATGCGCACAGGCGTCTCAAAGTCGGAAAGAAAAATTTTCTCTCCGGTCAACGATTTGCGTACAGACTCGGTAAACAACATTTTCATGCCAGTCCGATCGACAAATCCTCTGTTTTCATTGTAGTCTTGGACAGAAATGGGTTTCTCATTTCGACGACCTGTTTGATAACTTACTTTTTCGGTGATTATTATTTTCGTTCTGTGAATAGTTGAAATCAATTGCATGTTTCTTTTGTCCTTCTATTTGAGAACTAGTGATATGTCGGTATGGAAAGAAACCTATTCATTCTGGTTGAGTTCGACGGTTTGGAAATTTGGTAAGTCACAGCGATTTAATTTCACAGTGCTACAAATCCCTGTTTTTTTCTGGTGTAATATTTCAAACAGTGCAGGAATGGAACACTAGTTATCGACGTATAAGTTATGACCTCTATGAAGATATTTTTCGATCAATTTCATCACGGACTACATATGTTGTTGATTCAGTATACACTAAAAAAATCTAAAATGAAACCTGCGCGGCAGTCACATAGCGCGTAAAGTTTGGTACCAAAGCGATTTCATTTAGAGAGGATATATTGCTTGAAATCAAGTCGACTACTAAATTTCTGTTTCAAATCATCCGGGACCGACCTCAACTTTGACAAACCGTGACTAACAGAGATTTTTTCGTTATCAGCGAAACGTATATGTCTCTGGTAATATGGTGTGAAAAATCAGTGTCTCTATTAGCGGATCATTAGATCAATAGTATAAAGTTCACCAACGCTAGCATGCACTCAGGAAGCCATGTGAGAAGATGACGATTGAAAATTTTGCGATTGGTAGATCTTTAGTACTTACTACTTGTTATCTTGAAAATATGATTTATATGAAATATACACTGATTTATTGCGCCAAACAATAGATGGATACACGTATATATTTACATATTCAGAAGCATGGACACAACATAGGACTTTCTAGAAAACATTAGAGAGACATCATGCATCATTAGTCCAAAAAACTATGTGACCATGCCATACTATGATAGTGTTGAATGGCAGAACCAGAAATAAAACACATAAGTGCAAGTCATACAGATTTAACAAAGTACTATCTATATTATAATGTTGAGTGTGTGTGTATCTGTTACCGGGTCAAAAAAACATCATGTTTCTTTGATCTATAGGTTAAAAAAACATGGTTTTGGATTGATTCCAGGGGTCAAAAAAACATGGTTTTAGATTGATCCCAGGGGTCAAAAAAAAATGTTATAGCTTGAGATCTAGGGCAAAAAATAGGCTTGACTATCTTCTTCTATATAATAATGTTAAGTGTCTCTGTGTGTTACCAGATTATAGTAACAGGGGTGATGGAAGAGATGGGATCAAAGGAGCCTATGATTTTTTTCAAAGAAATTTTTTATATTTGTTACCTTTAAATAAATTGAACATCATGCAATAACCTATGTTTCAGAGCAGAGATACAACTCTAAAAGTGTCTTTAAGATTTCTCTGGCCATCACAAAAGATTTTCTCCACATAGCGAAAGCGACCGTGCAGTATGCACGGGTCTCCGCTAGTTTTCAATATTTTAGACAGATTAAACGAAGTGTTTATAGGCTTTACATTTAAAAATGCATCTTTACTGTAAAATCATCATCACTAATGGTTCTTCTATCCTTATGATAGATAGAATTTCTCAAATATTTGTGTTATATTAATGCGGGTATATATAATGAAAAACCTCACCGTCCCATATATGGGATACTTACGGCGAATAAGTTAATGGATTAGCATTAGATCTAAAAAAAGATTAATAAGATTTAGAAAAAGCATGACATTCTCTTTTTATATCTCATAAATGATCAAAAATTAAATAAAAAAAAAATATTTTTATGTTAATTAATTTTAGAAAATCATTTTTATTAAAATGAAAAACAAGTTAAAAAAAACCTTCTTTCAATTTAACTTAATGGATCAAAAAAGACATGATAAAAAAAATAATTCTCTCGTATTATACCTTGACTGAATGACATTTTAATTTCCCAAGAATATTTATTTGAATAAGATATTAATCTTTTCATCACAATTTTATCTTGTCATTCATTATCAGCGTTTTTCTTTACATTAAAATTTTATTTATCTAATAATCTTAACATCAACTTTATGAACTTGAAGTTCAATTGCAATGAATAATTGAATTTTCCTATGTATAGTATCATCTTGAAAATGTTTATACGTTAAAATGTTATTTAAATTTTTGACATATTAGCTTGAAAAAAGATCAACGGGAAAATAGCTTATTCAATAAATTAGTTTTAGAAAATTATAGTTTACTTGTTAATTTATGAAGATTAAAAGATAGAAAATTTGAAGCTCTAAAAATCTGTCTACTTGGCTTTTTCAGAAAAGATTCCACTAAAGTTTCAAGAATGTATACAAAATTCTCCGTCAAATTTTGTATCTTTCGATGCATAATTTCAAAACTTTTAGGTGAAATATTGAGGAATAACGGTTTTTGAAATGAGAAAAACTGAAAATACTAGAGAATATCGATTTTGAATTTTTTTTTCTCCTGATAGAAAGTGCAAAATTTTCTATCTTATTAGTACTGAATAATTTATTTTTATCATTCACCATGATGAGTAAATGCTTTTACTAATCAATAATTCTTAGCAGAAAATCCGAGATCACGGTTGAATAATTACATATATTTTAATCATTTCAATTTGACGTCGATAAATGAAAATTATTTAAAAGATCAAATTGTTAATTGTATAGAACTTGAAATTTTCTATTTTTTGATAAACAAATATAATGTTTTATTCAATAATAAATAAACGAAAAAAAAGGCATCGAGATTTTTTGAAGATTTGTTAGATTCAAAAAAATCATTCATATCCAGCTCAGATCAGTAGACCATTAAAATTCTATTGAAAAATTGATCTATCTTTGATATAATCTAGATATTTATTTTTTATAAATTTCAGTGACATGATCATTTCTATCATAGTATAAAAATCTCTTTAGTGATATATTAAGAAAATCGCATCAATTTAAATCTTCTTATATAATAAGATTTCATCATACATATAATTAAAATAGGGACAGACATAGCATAGTTTAATTGAAAATTTGTTTTATTTAATAATGTTAAGTGTTCTCTTTGACTTTGACATAGATTTCATGATATTATTTGTCATCTATCTGTATAGAAAGATTTATCTTATAAAATAATAGATTTTCTTTTCACTTTAGATAACAATATATTTATGAAATTGTTATAGTTTTTATTGATAAAGAAATAGAAAATGTTCTTTGCTATTTAGTTATATAAACGTAAAAATGAGATGAATATTATTAAACTAATTTCGTATGAATTATTATAACGAACGTGATTTGATAGAATAGATTTTTGAGTGCATATATACATACTATTGATCATGAAGAGAATTACTTCTTTTTTTTTGGTATCCTATACGGAAATGAGAAAAAGAATTAGAGTCTACTTCATATAAGTCATTAAAGGAATTCTATATAAAAATTTAATTATATTCACATGTGTTCCAAGTAGGTCGCCTTTTTAGTAGATATAATACATTATAGAATTATTTACTTTATTTTTCATATTATCAAATATGATATTTTTTGATTTTGAAAAAGAAATATTCAATAGTATTTCTAGTTTTTTACTATGAATTTAATGAACGACGATATAATTTTAAATTATGTATCAAGGATAATATTCTATGAGATTCTCTATTTTATTCACACGTGGAATTGAACCATATAATCATATTCCTTTTTTTCTTTTCTAAATTATAGTATAGCAAACTACTTCTTTTATTTAAACTATGAGGAAAGAAAAAAGCATCAGTCATAATTCATTATGATGGATTAAGAAAAGCGGATGTGTCAAACTTGTTAATTTGATGTAGAAAATTTTATTTTCTATAGACATTCATTATAAAACTTCAAACATCCTACGTTGCCACTAACAAGACTTATAACTAAATGGTTTTTACACTAGTACAAGCTCATGCTATGGTTATGATTCTGTCCTGGTTGTTTTTTGGTTCTACAGGAATTTTATTTGCACGTTATGGACGTTCAGTACGTTTAGGAGCTCGACGACAATTACTCGGCAAATCTGTTTGGTTTCAAATTCATAGATTTCTTCTTTCTTTAACTTCTATATTAACACTTGTTGGCTTTCTTCTCATTTTAGCCCGTGCTGGAGGTAAATGGGTTGATTCAAATAATTCTGACAAACGTTTATTTACTCATTCAATATTTGGCGGTATCGTTGTATGTTGTACTATAATACAAGTGTGGTTGGCATTATATCGTTGTCATCCTCAAAGTCGCTTTCGTTATGTCTTTAGTTTAAGTCATCGTATCGTAGGTTTGCTGGCTTTTAGTCTGACAATTCCAAATATATTTCTCATCGTAAGCATGTGGTCAAGAAATCGTGCGGTTCTTTTTACTATTATTTCATTGTGGACTGGTTGGTTTATCATTGTTGTTTTTATCTTTGAAAAAATTGAATCTAAACAAACTACAGCAGTGTTACCAGTAGTAAGCAATGGTCGTACAGGTGATAGAAATCAAAATACTACTAATACAAATTCACCAGTAGATATTGAATCAACTACAAATCCAAATATTGGTACACGAAGTTTTAATCAATTAAAATTATTTATGCTTTTTATTCATATAATTGTTAGTATGACTCTTTCTATTACACTCATTGTATTTTTCTGCTAGTAGATTTTATGATATAAAAAATAATAAATATTTATAGACAATTCTGTTCATATTTCAAATTCAAATAGAATTCTAGTAATCCTATGAATATCGTACAACAGGTAAGTTATTACAACTAATATCATTTATCAAAATTTAAAAGAAGACGAAAGTAAATTTTTATTGAAAACATAAAATTATATATGAAAATTTTTTCCGGTACTTTATAATTCTGTAATGAATTTACGACATGACTTCACTGCTGTCTTCGATAATAATACTTATTATACTAGTACTACCTTCATGTGTATGGCACGTTGAATATAAAGAGGAAGCTAAAAAAGTGCATTGATAGTCCAAAAGGAAAAGAAAAAAAAAGTAGAATAATTGACAGCAAAATGAGCATGTACTTCATCTTTTCATAAATGAGTGACAAGGGGAGATCATTATCGTATTATTAATCAAGAACAAATGAATACTATATAGACTAATTCACACTAGATGAATGTGCCTCATTTATTGGTACAATCAAGATAATGAGTTAGACATTTAAACGAAGAGAATGCTTAAATACATTCTATATAATTTATATTTGAGTATATTGAAATCTCATGCTTACAATTATTATAATAATCAAATGTATTCAATGATACCTTTTTTCAGTTGAAATATCATCCTTTTAAATTGCATTTATTGATTTGTTAGCCATTGCATTCAATCATTTTATTTTATTAGAAATAGTTTCAAAGCATTATCTTGATTATTAACAGTGATTACCTAATCAACTGTATCTTCTAACCATGTTTCCTGATAGATATTTATAACTTTTCCCTAAAAACCAATATCGTTTTATTCTTTACACAACATGAGTGGGACTAGTTCCATCTCACAGCTGCAGTCAAAACTCACGAAGAATACTATAAAACAGCATAATCTGATATTTCCTTTGTTCATCTTTAGAAGAAATAGAAAGTAAAGATTTTTTTCCTTATTACAGCCCATGTAACTCTGAAACGCAGACTAAACGCGTCTAGACGCGTTTAGTCTGAATTTGAACGCGTCAGATGTTTCAAAATATAATATGGCGCGTCTAAACGCATTCAAACGCGTTGATGGTACACACATTTCTTCATGTAGAAGAGCCTAAAATGCGTTTTTCTATGTTTTAATTATTAGTCGCGATCAAACGCGTTTATGGTTTCATTTTATCTCATTTCTCAAAAAGAGCAAATGCGTTTAAATGCATTTTCCTTACCAAAACGGTCAAAAACGCGTCCTTATACTTTTTTTAGATAAAAATACTTGGGTTTACGAATAACTTTTGGCAACACTGGAACAAATTTGACAACTTATTAATTCGACATAATTCTTGAAAGATTTCTATATAATTATGGACCTAATTACTGAACAGTTTAGAAAAATTATAGTTGGTTCTTCTCAAGTATCTTTACAATGATCTTCAATCATTTTGTGGAATGTAGTAAAGTTTCCACATAAATAATAATAATCTTTCCAAACGAAACCATTAGATTACTTAGATTAGAAATTATTTTTTATTACAGTATATGCTTTTAATTTTGTTCAATTCAAAGCTTTTCTGTCAAAGATATTCTAGTGGAGAAATTAAATTTTCAGACAGAGTAAAACGAATAATAATAATTATTCAAGGATATGAGTCAAACTCGAGTAGTCGATTCAAACTATTGTTTGAGAAAATCACAAATTAGAATATTTAAAAATTCATCAAGAAAAATGAACGGTAGTTTATTAAACTTTTTCTTTTCAACGAAACTAATTTATCCTTCTTGAGGAACCATAATCTATTTTCATTTGTTTTATTTTCTTCAATCAAAAAGTCTACATTTTATCATTCGAAAATTATCAGAAATATAAATTTTTAACTAACACTGAAGAAGATTTATAGTATTTTATACATTTGATTTCATATGTAATAAGTTCTGAAAGACTATCTTATTAAAAGAGAAATCTTACATATGTATAGATATGTCAATATAGTTCATTGGTTCAAGTAAGTAGACTTCTAATCTAACGTCTTATATTCTAGCCTCACTGGTCGCACAATCTAAATGTATGTATAAATATCAAATATATGTCATAGGCGCTGCTTCGTGCAAGAGATGATTATGATGTGAAGATGATGATAACGTAGATCGAATCTGTGAGGATGAAATCAGATTTTTTCCAAAAAAATTAAACGTGTTTACTGCGTTTATCGTATGCGTTTTAAACGCGGTTCGGATGCGTTTACAAACGCGTTTAATTCCAAGAATTTTTCACATGGGAAGTACACATTTGGGTCATTCGTTTGGACGTTTTGAATAACAACGATTTATTTTAATCTGGTACTATTGTAGTAGATAGTTCTTAGGCAAAAACAAACTTGTTTTACAATGAATTACACAGCGAGCTCGTATGGCTTTGTTTTAGCAATATAATGATAATAATATATGCTAGACTTTTTGAGGGAGAAGAAAGTACCATTATCACATATGTTTACATCAAAGATAAGAAAACCCAAAGTTTTCTATGGTGGTCATCTAGCATAACTATCTAAGAGTCACCCTAAAAAGAATGATGCTTATAGTCACTTCGAACATATGAAAAAGAATCTTGCGCAAGTTTTTTTTACTACAACTGTATGCTCACTCTATTCCTTTTATATGTAATTTATTAATCTCATCTTATAGATCTGTACAAAAAATTAAGTTGGATTTAGACACTTTTTTTTGCATATATCTATTCAATATTGTGAAAATAACGAGAGAGTGTCTGAGTCTTTTTCTTTCGTACATGAATTAATTATATTACCTTACATACATATATAACAAAGAAAGGTTATTAGATTGAATTGGTACATGTCTCGTTTAAATATCTATTTAATATGAGAGTCTGTCTCGTCAAATATTTTTCTTTTCGGCGTGATTTAATGAGTTTTCCTTGGATGTATATCTAATAAAACGAAAATATCTTGACTTCAAGAATAATCGGTGTGAAATATGTGTTGTACATTGTGAAAGAGAAAAATTAGCACTTTGAATTTAAACATTTCCCAAAAGTTTTTTGAAAATCAAATAAAGGAAAATTCAAAAATTGAAGCCTGTAAGGATCTAGCCCTAATGTTACTCTACAATTTAAAAACAACTCCGACATGATTATCTAGTAGCCTCATAGTGAAAACCTTTCCCGTGTAAAGCTTAATAGTTTTATTTTGACTACATATTTAATGAAAAAAAAAATACCTTGGTTTCAAGATTGATCGGTGTGAAATATGCATCGTATATTGTGAAGGAGAAATAAAAGTAATGTATACGCTTACTTTTATATGCTTTGAATATCGATTATTAATCTCATCTTGAGTATGTATTTAATTTAAAAAAATCGATAGACTAGATTGGTACATGTCATTTTTAACTGTCACTTGTTTGATTTAACACTAGCGATAAAAGAGTCTGCCTCCTTAAGTATCTTTATTATATATATGAGATAATATTTTTTACCTTGACACATTTTTAATCACAAGAAGATACTTTGGTTTCAAGTTTGATTGATTTTAAATAAGTTTCGCACGCTATAAAGTAGACAAAACCAATTGACATTCTCACTATTTCTTTTATATAAAAAGTGAGTTAAAAGTTTTGATCGTTCTTTCTTATAACAAATCCTATAATGCTCAAAATTGGACCTACATCCACTATAACAAGACAAATATTATCCTAAATTTTTAGGTCTATAGCCTTTGTTAGAGGCGAGATACACAAGTTTGTGTGGTACAAAAGATTTTTTTTATAGGTCTGAAAATTTAGGATAATATTTCTCTTGTTATAGTGGATGATTAGTCCAAATTTGAGCGTTTGGCTCATCCTTTAGTACATTAAAAAATTCAAAATTGGTTCGAATGACTGCTTAGAGCCGTCCATATTTTTTGATCGATACATTAGTTTAGATGAAATATGTCTAGATTTTGTGCAGAAAATTCCTACAAGACTATTTCTTACCCATTATTTTACTGAATCGAAGTTCTTTTTATTTTCTTGTAATGATTAAGAGAGAGATAACAAAGACTCTTTCGTCACTGTTGTGATGTCTTCATCGTCTTAAGCATTCCGATTGCGCGGAAATGATGTTATAGCAAAATTAAATGAAATAAATCATTTTTGTTAATATGGCTATGCTTACTTATTTCTAATATTTCATGGTCAGCTGAAGAAATAGCTTATCGATATGTTTGATCTATCTATAAATGAGAGACATGTATATTGGTTATGAACGTACTTCTACAATATCTATTTAATCTTTTTAGATGATATGACAATAACCTTCCCTTGTTTCAAACGTGTGAAAATGTAAAGGACACATTCGTTTTATTATTGAATACTTCTCTCTCATAATATGTGATCCTCTTTTCTTTATCTTTCCTTTATTATATGTAGTCTATATGATATGGAGACGTATGAAATGATATAATCAACATCAATACCAAAGGTTCCGATGATATTACTTCTTCAGTTTATCATTTTATAGTAAAGTAGAATACGCTTAGCTAAAATAACAAAATGATCCATTTCAATGCAGTTTCTTTATACTTACTATTGATGTAGACTATATTATTCCATTACTCTAGTCATCTTGGTTGTTATACAATCATGACCAAGAAAAATATGAAGGAATAGGGGAAGAGAGAAATTGAGAGTGAAGCAAATATATCTTTAATTTTTCCATTGACCAAAAACCAGTAGAAATCTTTTCACATTGTTTATAAAGCGTAAATAGATGATATGATGAAATTTTCACCATATTTTAGTTTATAAAAAGTCTTATAAATGTTAAGCACAATCATCGGCAAGATTCTTGACTATCTCTATCCTACTCGACTAAGGCATCCATTTCGTTGAACAGAATCTCATGCACAACTGCATCAAGATAGCTCTTCTCGTTCATATCTGTATAATTTACGGCCAATAGTCAATCTGTTACCATGGATGACTGAAGTTGAGGATCAAGGTACCTTTAATGATTGGTAAGTTTCGTATATATATATATATATACAACATGATTTTTTATGACAATCAATGAAAACAACGACAGCTTTTTTGTACTTTTAGTACGGCGGAAGCAATTGCAGGTATAGTAGCGTGAACAATATCAACATGTTTTAATGATTAACTAACGTTCTTCTATTAATTTCGTTCATTGATATAAAGTTTTCATAGCTACAATAAGCAATTTTTCGATTTTTCTAAAAGAAATACATCTTGAAAAGCACAGTGACAGTTCCCAACCTGCACTCCAAAAAAATCAATGTTTTCAGCACTCTGAAACATTGTTTTTCATTCTTTTCCAACTGAAAAACTGTTGCCTTCTCTATTTCACAGTGTCTACATAAAAAAAACTATGAAAGAACTCTACTAAATATTTTTAGTATAAATCTAGTAGCGTTTACTATTTTGTCTACTTATGGCAGTATTTTATAGTACTTTTGACATATAGAAAAATACCTATTAGTACTTTTTTGTATTCGAAGAAGTATTCTATATTATTTTTAAAAATGTTAAGAAGTACTATATCTACTAGACAAATAGTTTGTTTGACTGAGGAGTTATATATGATTATATGATATAACTATACATACTAATAGTGTCTAAGTATTACAAAACTAGGAGACTGCAAGACTATAGTTTAAAATTTCAAAGGACTTCTTCAGAAACTTTGCATCCTGCTATTTCAAAAAACAACAGTTACTGAAGATAGTACAATAATCTGATGAGCTCGGACTACTAAAATTCTGAATTATACAATAATGTATAGATTTAGACATTAAATATAGAAGTGTTCTTTATATGGGCCTACTGAAGATTAGATGTCTTAGTATAATTAAGCATCAATCAGCATCGTTTATATTATTGCTCAAATGTATATTTGTCATGAAGTGAATTTTATATGATCTCTTTAAAGATGATAACAAGAATTTAACGTCTGCGTCAAGTTTCTTTTGAAATCACTAATATATCATTGAGAATTTATGCCGATACTAGTAAACAGTGAAATGAAGAACCGAAACTCTTGAATTTTGATTGAGTGATAGATTTCATTAAAAACTTCTTTCATTTAAAATTTAAGAAGATAAGACTTATCTATAGACGGTGAGATTATCAGTCTGTGCCGTAGTTATAAATTTGTTATTAATCTAAAAGAGATACAAACGTATTTTAACAAAACAGTAGATATTTTCAGAAAAAGCGTACCATGTGAACACCAAAATATTTTTCTTCAATATGAGAGAATATATATTGTTGTAAAGTATCTTTATGGCGTCGAAAAGAATTCCACTACGTGATAAATTTATTATTTAATAATTTATAGCCTTTTTTCTCATGTGCTCTATTTAACTCTTTGAGTCCCGACTTTTTTTTCTCAAAAATTCAGATTTCTATGAGAAGTCTCTGAATGTGTTGGTTATTTATTTTTTGAAAAATACTATGCTACTGTGCCACGAAAACATTAGTAGTTTGTTTTCATATGATATCAAGACACATATCTTGAATGATCTCGAAAACTATGAGATGCACAAATAAAGACTTTTCTTCGAGGTCGTTTTGATTGCGGTGTTTTGGAGAATGAGCAAAGAAAAATCTAGAGCATTTAGACAAAGAGAAGATTCTTCGTCAAAAATCTTTCAATAATAGTTAGTCTCCTTTTTTCTGTACTTTGTGGTGTATGCTATCTATGCATGGAACAACGAAAGGGAATGTATTATTATTGCAGCAGCCATAGACTACCAGGACAATTTCACAAGCCTGGTCCGTGACATAACGGATAAAATTCTTTTCCAAATAAGCAAAGAATAAGCTAGTAGCATGTGTGTTTAATAACAATAACCTGACGTATTTGTATATCACCAATACTGTAAATAAAATCGCATGACGTATATATACGTCACCAGGACTTAAAGGGTTAAGCATAAGACAAGAAATGTATCGAAAAACTCTCATAAACTAACTATTCTGTCCTGAGAAATAATTATAAGGATTGGCCATTGATAATAAAGTCTACAACAAATGCTTTGGTATTTTTTGTTTTACGACTGTTTTTTACAGTGTACATCTCCCTATTACGATTTTAGAATAATCCATACTTCGATATTTAAAATATCAGATATTTTAATCACATCAGTAACTATTGTTAATAAAATGTAACTTAATCGGCGCAGTCACTCTAATATAGTACTTTATTACAATTTTATTTTAGGTGCATTGGAATATTTAATTAAACGTTCTTGTGGGAAATATCTTGGAGAAGAAATAGATGTTAGTCGATTTTTTATCTATTGGGTTGCTTTAATGATGGAGAACGAGCGAGCAGGCTATCATAAAGATGACGGTTCATAGACTCCAGCAGCAATATATGGATTAGTAAAGTATGGAATTTGTCTTGAAAGTGATTGGCCGCACGAAAGTGAAAACGTAGGTCACCAGCCACCAAGAGATGTATTTGACAAAGCTCGAGAATGGAAGATTATACCATTATTAGTATCACCATATTTGGAGAGCATGAAGCGGTGTTTGAATGATGAGTTACCATTCATTATAGGTTTTAGGTGTATCTTATTTGTCCAACCTGATATGTTGCAAATCAATCGATATTACAATAGCGACGGTATAAATACTGATGGAAATCATGCTGTACTAGTGATTGGGTATGATGATCGTACGCAACTTTTCTTGATCAGAAGTTCGTGGGGAAAAAGCTGGGTGAGTTCTTCATGCAACTGAACAATTTGAAATTATTTTAAAATGTACATTATTCCATTATTTTATATAGGGTTATCAAGGTCATTTTTATATACCTTACAAATATATGGTTGATAAAAATTTTATGAATCATGACTGTCAAGGTATTTGGGCCATAAGTAAGATAGAAAGAAGGAAAAATTTATTACTCAGATATAGAAATCTGCCTCGTCATCCTAATGATCCATTTAAACCTTTACCAACAAATGCACAAATAAACTTATTACATTGGTATAGGATTGGATGTATGGAATAATAGTTAATAAGATGAATCTGTTATCGACGATGATTGGATAATTCAATAAATCTATTTGAAAATTTTATAGAACATAGGAAACATTTTTTTTTCACATAACCTAATACACGTTATTCGAATTTTACTCTGTTAGATAGACAATATTTACATATAATTGTGATGGACAGTCTAAATTTCAGACTTTCTATAAATATTTTTTCTTAATGTTTGTAACTGCTACATTTGTGTGTCTATAATAATATCATTTCCTACCCTATATTCTTATCGATATTATTACCGTTATTTTCTCCATATTCTTATTTTTCTTGACTATTAGTCAAAATTCTTGTATGCCTGAGTTTTCTTTTGATTGTTGTGATTTACTTATAATCTCTGATATACGTCAACAAGATTATTTTTGTTCGTTACTGTTCTGTTATCATTTGAAACTATTAATAAAAAATTTATTAGTGCAGCTTCTTTTGTACTAAAATGTTAAACTCACACGACTTCTTCAATGTCACTATACTATCTACAAAACATGTAAAATGACGAAGCTCTGACAGATGAGAAATACCAGCGCAGAAAAGAGAGAGGCGAAGAGAGAGAAATGACAAAATATCAATAATAACTTCACATTTTTTTTCTCCTGCTATTCAAATTTAATTGATGAACTGATAAGAAGTATATATAGAATGTCACGAATTACAAACCAATTTTTTTATATGGGACGAGTTCGGATGACAGCGTTTCATATCCATTAGTTAAATTACATAATAAGCAAATTGTTCAATTAAAGGTATAGTATAATAGGCTACAGTACGACTTGTGATAAGTAATTAATTACCTCCTGTTTTTGAAGGATCATCAAATAATAATTTACTTAGATGTGAATTATCAAAAACAGGTACATCTAGAGGAATTTGAACATAAGTTTCGACAAAAGTTTTCACAATCTGAATGATTTTAGTATGTTGCTCTAAGAGTGAAATTTCATCAAGACCATTGAGTATAACCATAGCTTAACCATATTTAATGTAATCTTGAAGAGCATGTGTTAATATTTTTTAATATAATCGAATAAAGTTAAAGATGGATAATCATATAATGATTTAGCAAGTTCTCTAATTTGAATAAAAATTGGAATACGAAGAGGACCATAATTAGTTGAATGTTGTTCATTAAAAAGAAGCATTGCTGCAGGATGATATACGATATATTGAGCAAAACTTGCCTTTCCATTTCCTGGATTACCCAAAACAATAATCTAACATTTAGTTTGAATAATATTTTCTTCATTAATATCCTCTTCTTTAGAATTTTGACTTTGGTCAAGTATTGATGTCATGTAAAGAGTTGATAGTAGTCGTTGCCGTGTACCTTTCAAGATTTCTTTCTCTCCGTATGAACTTAAAAATAAATTACTTTCCAGTCTAATAAGCCATCGTAACAATTTTATTCTAATTGAATTTATTCTTCAGAACAGATATGATAGAAAGTTTGAACAACTTTAACAACAGTATCATTACTAAAACTAGTGATAGATATACCTTTATGAAGTACAATACAACTGCGAAGATAGTATGCAATCGTTTCATTATATTTTTCACGTAAGAGGTAAAGTTGTTGTATGGTATTTTCTGTAGTGCATTGTTCAACTTCCTATATTTAGTATTTACACTTTTACTTGGTAATCATAGGTCATATCAGCTTCATATCGAGTGAAATACAAATGAAGTCGAATCAATAAAGACTTAACATCTATATAAGTCATTCCATTAAGATTGGTGTCATAATCACTACAACTAGTAGCAATTTCATTGGTAAGTTTTAGGATCTGCATGATATTATCTTGTAAACGATATTCATCAATTATTGTATGTATATCATTCAATCCACATTGAAGTCGAATTAAACAAGTTATTATAACTTTCAAATGTTCGTGAGATGTTTTAAATTTATTGATTCGTTGAATAAGATTACAGTTATTAGCAAAAAAACTTGCACAAAAGTAGTTCTTTTTCTTTAAAAGTTTTTTCTACTATTATAAGCGAATATCGAGGTCATTTTTTGAGGAATAAACTTCACTTCAGCTTTGTCGTAACACGGTTCATCGGTGGACAAAAACTCCTAATAAAGAATTAAAATGTTTACCTAAAAATCGTCAAAAAGTTCATATTTGGGGGTGCGATAAGTGTGAAAGGCGTATTGACCTGTCACACATTTCGGTACAATCTTGATGGTTCATATTATGCTTCTATTCTTGAAGATTACCGTCTTCCTGTTGTCAGACGTAAGTAATAAAAGAAAATAACGTAACATTAATTATTAATGCTTTTGTTTTAGACCAGTTTGGTTCAAGCTGACGTCTACAACAGCGAAATTTTTATAGTTGAAGAATTTCGAAATATTGATACTAGTATTGTAAAAAATTGTGTGATGTCTATGAGAAAAAAAATGTTTATCTCTTATTGATTGTGAAGGTGAATGAATAAAATATTGAACTATGATAATATTCGATATTGATCGTTGTAGACTATCAATTCCTATACGAAACATTTGAAGAGGACTTCCAATTAGTTAACGTTTTTCAGGTGAAAAAGCAAAAATGTTGAAATTTTGATTATAATTATTTTTCGTTAGTCCGAGAAAAAGAGATGTTTGTCTTATTTTTCTTCTACAAGTGAATAGATCCAATATCAATCATACTGTTGTCCAGTATTCGTTGTGGGCTATCCACCACACTATTAAAAAATTTGAAAAATATCTATATAGAAAATAATATCTATACAAGGAGTTGTGCAAACATCTGTACAAATATAATTTCGTCGTATGATGTGTTTACAAGAAAATTAGAGAACACAATAAACATATTGTTTAATTTAATCTTACATGTTACTTTTAATATTCTAGTATTCAAATGAAAATATCCTCAGCAAAGTGAAAAACAGTATGTATAAGAAATGCTCTCTATATTTTACTTTTGCTTAATACATTGACTATTGGGGGAACATTGATATGATATGATAGAATACTGTTTTTGCAAAACATGTATTGTTAAAGGAGAAATATTGATGGTAGTTTGACTAGATATATATATTTGCAAAACCTACTGTTCGAGAGTTTTATATACGTATGTCACAATCAGAAGTACATCTTGAAATTCAATTCATATAGATATAGATAAATGTATTCTTCACTTTAAATAATTTTATTATTAATATGCATTAGAGAAGAAAAGGCATTATGTATTTTTTTCCCTATTAGAAACAGATAATAAATTATGAGTTTTTCATTGATTCAACTTTAATACGCATTCGTTCATAATAATTCTTATAAATTAATAAATTAGGATGATCAGATGGAAGAGATTGACTGGCAATATCAACTGCACGTTGTTCATATTCTAAAGCTCGATTAAAATCTCCAAGACTTACAAATACAGTTGCCATACTATTATAAGTAAGTGCAAGATCAGGATGATTAGATGGAAGACTTTTTTCTTGAATTTTTAATGCTTTATTATAATAATCAAGTGCTATTGAATATTCTTTCATTGATTGATGACTAACACCCATATTATTATAAACAGCAGCTAATTCAGGATGATTAGAAGGAAGAGCTTTTTGTTGAATTTCAAGTGTTTGTTTATAACATTCAAGTGCATCGGAATATTTTTTTAATGTTTGATATATAACACCCATATTATTATATGTAATTATAAATGATGGATGATTAGGTGTAAGAGATTTTTTTTTAATATCAAGAGATTTTTTATAATATCCAAGTGCTTTTTTATTATTTTCTAATTTTCTTTGAATATCTCCAAGATTATTGTATGTTGAAGCTATAGCTGGATGATTAGATTGAAGTGTTTCTTGTTGAAGTTTAAGGGTTTTTTCATAATATTCAAGTGCTTGAGAATATTCACCCATTAATTGATGAAGATGACCCATATTATTATAAGAAACTCCAAGTAATGGATGATTAGCAGGAAGTGCTTTTTGTCGAATTTTAATTGCTTTTTGATATAATGAAAGAGCAATTGAATAATTTCCCATACTTTGATGAGCAACACCAATATTAGTATGTGTTACAGCCATTTCTGGATGATCAGGAGAAAGTGTTTTTTCTTGAATATCAAGTGCTTTTTCACAAGAAGAAAGTGCTTGAGAATATTCTCCTATTTGTTGATGAATTTCACCAATATTATTATATGTAAATGCTAATGATGGATGATTTGATGGTAAATTTTTTTGTTTAATATCTAATGATTTTTCTAAATATGCAATAGCATTAGGAAAATCTCCTAATTCACGATAAACTAGACCAATATTATTATAAGTTATACCTAATGATGAATCCGTAGGTGAACATTTTTTTAATCGTATATTAAGAGCTTTTTCAAGATTTGTTAATGCAGCTGAAAAATTGCCCATTGCACGATGAAGTTCACCAATATTATTATATGTTGTAGCTAATTCTTGATGATCAGCAGGTAATGCTTTTCGTTTTATTTCAATTGCTTTTTGATAAAATTCAAGTGCTGTAGAATATTCTCCAAGTGATTCATTAGCAAGACCAATATTATTATATGTTCTAGCAAATGATATATGATTAGGTCGAAGAATTTTTTGTTTTATATCTAAAGTTTTTTGATGACTTGAAAGTGCATTAAAATAATCTCCCATTTGTCGTTGAAGTTCACCTATATTATTATAAGAAACACTAAGTGATCGATGATTTGGTGGTAAATGTTGTCGACGAATTTCAATTGATTTTTGATAAAATAATAATGCTGATTGATAATCACCAATATTATCATCTAAAACTCCTAATTCATTATAAATTCGTGCCATTTTTAATACATCATTATCTGGTATTAAATCAAGTAATGCATAATAAATATCTTTTGCATGATCATAATCATGAATAATTGTCATTAATTGTGCAAGTTTAAACCAATTTATTGATTCTTTTGTTTCTTCTCGTATTAATTCATTAAGATTTATTATATATTCATCATTAGCATTAGTTAATTTAAGATCTAATTGCCATAATCGATTTTCTATTTGTTTTATATCAATTATACGAAATATACTATGCATAGAAAAGAGAATATATTTTTCTTTATCAGAAGAATAACTAATATTTTGTAATGAAGCATAAGGATTTGATGTATGTTTAGATTCAATTTTCATAGAAAATAATATACCAATTCCATTATTAGATTTTTGAGCATGACGTGCTAATTTTAATGATGTTTGATAATCTGAATCTGCCATAATAAAATTATTAAATGTTAAAAGATTACCTTTAATATTTTTCATTTTTTCAAAATCTTCATTTGATATATTTTGACTTCGATAAACAATAATTGGTAATCGATAAATTTTTAATGTCTCATTTTGTAATTTTTCTAATTGTTGATAAAGATCTTTAATAAAAAATCCCATTCGTATAATAATTTCAATATCTTGTGTTTGTAATGCACGATTAAGCATTGAATTAATAAAACAATCTCTTGTATACCACCATATAGGTGAATGTTGATGATAAGTTTTTTCAAATTCATCTATAATTTTTAATTCATTATTATTTGAAAAATATTGTATACGACAAAATTTTGTTAAATCTTTTATTGATTCATTATCATATTTTATTTCAAGTATAATTATTTTAACTAATAACCAATAAATAAATAATTGATTTATTTCTTGTATATCTTTTTTTATATATTTTATTGAAGGAATAATACTCATTACAAGTGAATCTTGTTTAAAATGTTTTGTATTACGTTTAAGTGTACTACATATTGTTTCAATTCGCGTAAATATACCTTCAATTTTATTATATTCTTCATTTGAATATGTTAATTGTTCTCCCTCAGATGAATATATATATATTGAATGAATATGTGACATGGATTTAATACGAGGCCATATTTCATCAAAAAATTCACTTGATATAACTAATAAAATCATTTGATTTTTAACTGTTGAAAGATATTTAATACAATCTTTTATATTTGTAAATGTATGAAATGAAATAAATATACGTCGAAGACGAGCTAAACAATTTTGATAAATAATATCACCATCATTTATATCAGCATCAAGCCATGTAATAACAAATTTACTGCTAATTATTGTACTTTGAAGAGTTTGTGGAATTGCAGTAATATTTTCATTTAATAAAGAATTATTAGTTACATCGGCTGGACTAACACGTTTGTTTCGTTTTGATGTTATGATTCCCATTGAAATTTATAATAACTATATGTTACTTTATTATCGATAAAATGTGTTGTCAACACATTGTATATATCATTGTTTGTCTCTAATAGAAAGAGAAAAAAGGAAAAAAATGGAATTAAAATTCTATTAAATACACAAAATGTTTATGGCAATATGCACTTAAATACTGTTGTTGTTTTATATGTTCTCTCTATTTTTTTTACCTTCAATACATAGTACAATATATTATATTGATTATTTAATTAAATTTTTATTTTAAAAAAAATACTTATTCAAGGAAATTTAATAGAATATAAATGAATTTGAGTTCTATTTCTGATCTAATCCTTTGTATGATGCACAAACGTTTACGTACCATAATTTTTCGGTTCAACAATACAACTCATTGAGTTTCATTGTTTGGCAAAAAATAGTAACTGCTCTTTTCAAGTGTTTATATTGAAATCAATATAGAAACTATTTTCTTTATTTTATTTATGCTCTTTACAGATCGGTAAAACAAAGTATTCTGTTCACGAATACAACATTTTATTACTATACTACTTGAGTTATTCGTGTAATTCTTTGATATTAAACTCATTCAATGCAGTTTTTCTTCTGCATCAGAATAAACAGTTATTTGGTGATGATCATCTCCAATTGGGGCTCGATTGTTATATGCAATATTTATTGCACCACTGAATAAATGAGATTCTCCTCCATAAAGAGGAACTCAATGAACACTGTCCAATGGAATTATTTTCCCAATGGAAGCTATGATGTAGATAATCACAATACGCAACCTTTCCTTTCTCTTGAATATCTGTACAAAGAGTACAAAAGCAGTTAAAACTGTGCTGAAAATAATTTCATTGAATAGAGCCTATTGATAGTGATGCTCTTTTAGATCAAAAATTGAGTTTTTCGTCTTTCAAAAATCTCCTACATAGTTCTTATCACTCCAGTAATACAGAAATAAAATACTGTATTCGTGATCAAAACATTTTATTCTATCGATCAGGAAGAGCATAAATGGAAAAAACAAATCTTTTTTCGAATGGCAGGAGGTTACTCCAGACACAAAATTCAAAATGACTCTGAAAAAGAATCTCATTTGATCAGACTATTAAAATTGATATCAATCTTTTGTCGTATGCAGAGTCACGCAGCAGTCTAAATGCAATCATAGTTATTAGGGTTATTCAATGCAGTACCCCACGTAAGATTGAAAAAGTTTTTGGTAGCATCTTCCGATAAGTTCAAAAGTGTTCTAGATAAAATTCTCAAGTAGACCTCAAAAGGTTGTAGATATTATCTCTAAGCCATAACATGTTATTTAATTGATAATATTGGAATTCTAATTTTTGTAAAATAATTTGAAACAGATGGAAAAATTATATAGATCGATAGTTTATTCAATCAAAGATTAGTTAAATTTATGTCCTTATAGCGTTTACATTCTAACCAAAGAATAGAATATATTCTTTTAATTAAAAATAAAAGATATACGTCAATATTCTTTTCTTAATGGTAAACAAAATCGATATATTTTGACAGGCTTCTATCATGAAAATAGGAAAGCAAATAAGCAAAATCGAGAATTAGTCGATTCATCTCAAATTTATGATAGTATGGATTAAAATCACCAACAGTCATGTGAAAAATCCTAATGTTCCAATTAGATCCGTTCCAAATATCAATTCAATCATAAATTTGGTGAAATTTTGCTCTTTTGAACGATAATCATATATACCACAATTCTTAATCCTTATTCTAATGATAAATAAAAGAAGATAATACAGAGTACTATATTCATCTAAATCTTGAAATCGAAATCATTAGTTTACATAAATATCCAAATACATAGAATATATTTACCAGTTTTTGTAAACTTACTTCGTCATCTACCTAGATTTTTTTCATAGGAATGATGAATACAGAACAAATAACACAAACATCATGCGATCGTTCTGCTTTATAATATCAAACGAAGAATGGTGAGTAACCATTAAAGTGTAGATAAACACATTATTATATGATGACAAATAGCAAAACTTTAAAAAAACAAATATTCATTCGTTTAAGAAACATGTTAACGATAAGAACAGAATAAAAGAAAAACGAATTCCTTATTGCTTTTGTTGTGAACCTATAAAGTGCAAATAGAATTGATAATGAACGTCTATATATATATATATATCAGGAGAATGGTATTTGAAAAAAATCCAAGATTCTGTCTATCTGATTCTTGTCATATCTACAAGATCTTATTAATCAGGGAAGAATTTTGGTTATTTTTTCTGCAAAATAAGAATCTAGAAAGAATAGAGCCAAGAACGTTGATTTATGAACTGATGAAAATTATTGTGAATATAATAACAGATGTATGATAAAAATCATGAATTTATTCGGATATACGTCAAAGTTATATATCAGTAACTAAAATGCGACATACATAAAGGAACTAACAAGATTGATTGTTTATTATTTATTTATAAATATTAACACTTTTTAAAAGAAAAAAAAAAAATTAATAAAATATATAAAAAAAACTTGATAATCATTTTTTAAAAAATTATATAACAAAAAGAAAAATGTTTGATATAAAAAATCTATTCTATTTTATTTTCATACATTTAATTATTGCTACACCTCAAATTAATCTTTATTTAACAAATTGGATTAATGAAAGTGATAATATATTACAACATAATTGTCTACGTATTACTACTCGTATTGATAAATCGAATATTAATCGTCAAATAATATCATATTGTATGAGTAAATGGCCATCGAAATTTTATATAAATAATAATAATAATAATAATAATAATCTATTTTCAATATTTACTTTTGATGAATTATCAAAACAAAATATAACAAGTGAACAATTATATCATTGGTCAGCATCAATAGATATTATTGAAAATTATCAATTTTATTTAAATGAAATATCAATAACAAATGATTCATATATGAAAACAATTATTTATTATAATTGTACATTACCAAAATTTGGTCCTATGTGTCAATATACATTTAATAATAATTATATAAATGATTTATCTTTAAATGAAATTATTTATAATTTTTATCATAATTATGAATATAAACCAACAAGTTTAACATGTTATATTTATTTACAATGTAATCGTGGTTCATTTACATCTTGTCTTGATTGGAGTGATATTTGTGATGGAAAAATTGATTGTTATAATAATAAAATTGATGAAGAATATTGTTGGCAACTTGAAATAAATGAATGTAATGATAATGAATATCGATGTTATAATGGACAATGTATACCAAAATTATTTTATCAAGATGATTATAATACTCCGGATTGTCTTGATGGATCTGATGAATATCGAACATATTTTGATAAATATGAAAAATGTAATAAAAATGAACCAATATTTGAATGTGAAGATATAACATGTCCTTATTCACCATTAACAAGTTCTTGTGTAAATCAACGTAAAAATTTAATAATCAATACATTATTTTCTATTAAAGATAAATCAATATCTGATAAATGTTGGATAGCTTTTAAATGTATTATTTATATGTTAGAATCAAATAATTCCATATGTAATGATCTTTGTAAAAATAATATTTGTAATGATATATTACAAAATATTATAGAAGAACAATGTCCAAATATAATATTTATTCCATCTATACCAATTTTATTCAATAATATTTATTTTGCTTATAATAAAAATGATATTAAATATTTAGCCTATGGAAAATTTTATCCTCCATATATTTGTTCGAATATTTCTGATTATAATGATTTTTTTGTTAATATGTCAAAAATAATATTTAATAATATGTTATGTTATCGTTCAGAAAATATTCTACCATCATTTGCATTAAAATGGCCTGTATGGGAAATTGATTATCTATTACCTATATATAATGCACTTAGAAAATATAATCAAATTTTTAATTATACTTCGAAAATTTGTAATAGATCGAATATGTATCAATGTATGAATTCATCGAAATGTATTTCAATATATCGTATTATGGATGATATATATGATTGTCCTTATAATGATGATGAATATATTACTATTGTTAATAATATTGAATTAGAACAAATAAAAAAAAATTATTTTAAATATCGAATATCAAATAAACATATTGAAACAATTTGGTGTAATAATAAAATTGGACGTGATCTATCGGTATTATTAAATTGTTCGTTTTATCATCATATATGTATATCATTACATACAAATCAAATTATGTATTTACCAATAACAAAAATAAATGATAGTTATGTCGATTGTGTTAGTACCACTAACAAATCAAATTTATGTGTCAATAGTGAAAATCTTCAAGATAAGTTTTATTGTATGAATGGTATTTCTAAATCATGTATTTCTTTATGTCAACTGTTTGATAATGTAGATGATGAGCAATTTTTATTCGATATTTTACATCCTAAACAAAAAAGACAATCATCATTAAAATCAATCGATAATTTAATAATATCTAACCAACAGCAATTATATTGTCATCGTGGTCTTAATTTAAATGTTTGGTTAAATAGTAAAAATAATTTAACAACAATTACATGTCTTTGTCCACCTAGTTTTTATGGTGATCGATGTCAATATCAAAATCAACGAATTAGTCTTACTATACAATTTCGAACATTATCAAATTCTTGGAATATACCATTTTCTATTATTATTTTACTTATTGATGATAGTAATGAAAGAATTATTCATTCATATGAACAATTTACATATATATCTTTACAAGATTGTAAAATAAAATTTAATATTTATTTACTTTATTCAACTCGACCAAAAGATCAAACAAAAAATTATTCAATACATATTGATATATATGAAAAAATTTCATTAGATTATCGTGGAAGTTTATTATTTCCAATACATTTTTCATTTTTACCTGTACATCGTTCAGCTTATCTAATTAATATTCCACAAATAAATAATATTATTGAAACTTGTTTAAATCATCAATGTATTCATGGAAAATGTATAAAATATTCAAATAATTTACAACATACTACTACTTTTTGTCAATGTAATCATGGATGGTCTGGACAATATTGTCATATTCCATATATTTGTACATGTTCATCTGATTCATTATGTATTGGTATTACTGCTAATCAACGATCTATATGTATTTGTCCTATTCATCGATTTGGTTCTCGATGTTTTCTTACACATACAATATGTCAAAATAATAATAATAATAATAATGCAACATGTCAAAATGGTGGTCAATGTATACCTACTGATGAAGATAGGGAATTTATATGTATTTGTCCAAAAGGTTTTAATGGAAAACGATGTGAAATAGCTGATAATAGACTTATTTTATCATTTGAAAAAAATATTATTCTATCACAATCTTTACTTATTCATTTCATTGAAATTATTTCAAATAATACACCGATTAGAATGACTACATTTATAAAAAATTCTATTAGAAAATATTCAATTACTATTTATTGGTCACAACCATTTCATTTTGTTTTTATTGAATTATTTAATAAGAATTATTATTTAACTATTGTTCAAGATAATTATAAACCATCAATAATAATTAATAAAACAATTTATTCATCCGATCGTTGTCAACATATAAATGAAATATTTAATGAAACTATAATTAAATATAATTTTCTTCATCGTATTAAATATTATCATATACTATGTCAAAATAATTCATTAAATTTATCTTGTTTTTATGATGATATTCATTTATGTATATGTCAAAATTATGATCAACAACGTTTATCTAATTGTTTTAAATTTAATCATAATATGACATTTAATTGTTTAGAAGAAAATACTTGTGAAAATGGTGCACAATGTTTTCAAGATAATTTAAATTGTTCAAAAAGATCAATATGTATATGTCCTCAATGTTTTTATGGTATACATTGTCAATTTAGTACAAGTGGATTTAGTTTATCACTTGATGGTATATTAGGTTATCATATTCAACCATATGTTAATATAAAACATCAATCATATATTATACATATAAGTATAATATTAACAATAATATTTATTCTTATAGGATTTATTAATAGTATACTTGCTTTAATTACATTTAAAAATAAAGTTATATGTGAAGTTGGTTGTGGTATTTATTTATTAAGTTCTTCAATTACTAGTTTATTAACAATGATTTTATTTGGATTAAAATTTTTAATAGTTTTACTTACACAAATGTCTATTATAATGAATAGATCATTTTTATTATTTGAATGTTATTCAATTGATTTTTTTCTTCAAATTTTTTTTAATATAAATCAATGGTTAAATGCATGTGTAGCTATTGAACGTGCATATACTGCAATAAAAGGTACAAAATTTAATAAAAAAAAAAGTAAAAAAGCAGCAAAATTTATAATTATAATTATTATATTTATAAATATTGGTACAAATATTCATGATCCTATTAATCGACGTTTAATTAATGAAGAAAATAATAATGATGATGAAAAACGAATATGGTGTATTGTTACTTATTCATCTAATTTACAAATATATAATTCTATTATACAAACATTTCATTTTTGTGCACCATTTATAATTAATCTTATTGCAGCTATTATACTTATAGCAAAAAAATCTCATCAACAATTAAATCTTCAAACTCATGGACGTTATGAAAGATTTTTAAGAGAACAATTTTTACAACATAAACATTTATTTATTGCTCCAATTATATTAGTTATACTTGCATTACCTCGTATAATTATTGTATTTATATCAAAATGTATGAAATCATCTGATGATGTATGGTTATATCTTATTGGATATTTTATTTCATTTATTCCATCTATACTTACTTTTATTGTATTTATATTACCATCAAAATATTATAAAAAAGAATTTTATAATTCTATTAATCGATATCGAACTAATATAGAAAGAAATTTTCTTCCTATATTACCAAGGTAAACACAATATTTTTGTCTTTATAAACATGCATTAATAGTTAGATTTCTTTTTTAGATTATCAATTCGACGATCGAATCAAATTCATCCAATGTAAATATAAATTTACAATTAAATTTGAAACTGTCTTTTTCAATGTTATTTTCTTTTTTTCTTGTCATATATTACTTATTAAAATACGCTTATTTTATATCATTATTCTAGCTTATTACATTTGCTAAAGTTCAAATTCGTTTTTGAAATAAAACTGAAAGGAAATTCTTGCTAAATATTTATTTTATTCTAATGGAAAATAAATTGATACAAAGTCAAGAATTCTGTCATGCTAGCCATATAGATTTTTTCTTATTTTTTTTTTGAATTTATCTATCAAATGCAAATACAATATACAGAAATACACTTTTTTTTTGAACGTAATTTTTTCAATCAATGAGTAAAAGAGAGAAGAACTTTTCTCGATTCAAAAATTCGCATTATATAAACCTAAAACATTGATTCAGTCAGAAAAACTATTTAATAGCAATTCTAATCAAGATAAACTAATTGAAAACGTAGGCACACAGTTCATACTAAAAAATTCAACAAAATCAAAAAATCTAAGACCAAAGCATCATCAAACAATAATAATCAAATGCAACAATATGTTGCTGAATATATACATTCTCAAGAAGTTTACTATTATCTTTATTAATCACAATATAATCAAAATAGACCACAAGCATTATTAATATCAGAAATAAATTACTCAATTCCTACTTTAATGAACGGCATGTTAATGAAAGAAAGAAAAAAACTTTCCTTACCACGTAAGTCGTATTCCTTATGAATGGAATATTGATATTATTCATCCTTTACTTAATCATATATGTTGCATTTTTAGAGATAATCGACCAACTACACGAATTCGAATTAATTTTCATTTTTTAAGATGACATACAATCTATCATTCAACTCAGCTATATTTATCTTGACTGCATTCGATATCCAGAAACACCTTGTAAACCATTTATTCGAATTGATTGTTGCTATAAATGCTAACAATACGAACATATATTTCATAATTGTACAAATGTGGTGAAACTCATCCTCATAATTCTAATTGTTCTAATTCCATCAAATGTGCCGATTGTGCACGTTTACACATAGAAAAGTCACCGAATACTCAGTGAAAATTTCTTACTAAAAACAACAACACCGACAGGTCACAAGAATAATCAATCAATCGCCGACTGGAATTTCACTTTCACTTTCAGTCTGATTATATTCTAATGTCCTACAAACAACATCGATACATATCAATGCCCATTCAGAAAAAAGAAGGCAGGCGAGTATCTTTCAAATAACTTTTGATAGAAGTAAGATAGAGAGCTACAGTTTTCGCCATCAGAAAGAAGAGATGAAAACATATAGAACCATATATTATAGGATAAATTGACATAGTTTTTTCAAGGACTTGAAGCGATATTTTTAGAAACCAATATATTTCGTAAGATGACTACAGTGATTTTTCAATAATACCGTGCGTATTTTAATTGCCATCAAAAGATCTACAAATTATACGGAAAACTAAGATGTTTAGATATATTCGCTCACAACTTGCAAGTATTCCAGTGGAAATTTTCAGCAGATTTTTCTATTAATTTCGGTGAAAAAGACCACTTTTTTGGCATTTTTTTCATATAATAGGAGCTCAAATTTTCGACAATTTTTAAAAGTTGATTTAGAAAACTTTCTGAAAAAGTCTATATTATACAGTTCGATGCGTCTTCATCTTCTCTTTCCAATGGTAAAAATTGCAGCTCTCTATCTTGCAGCAAACTGATACAACTCAAATAAAAAAAAGAACTATCAATAGCAGTTAATTTTCTATTTAATCATTTTCGTTTATTTCGTTTTATTGTTCTGTTGTATATGTATCATAATGCGTTAGAAGCCTCTTACGTTTGGTATGTCACTAATTATATCTATTTCGTTCGTTCTGTCGTTTATTTTTACGTACATGCTTATTCATATCACGATTTGCAACAGAATGAAAATGAAGGTATATCGGCTATTACGTCGTTCGACCCATCACTAGATTCGTCATCGCTGTCTCTACACACTGCTATACTAAGCTTATTGTTCTCTCTCTGCTTGTTATCATCAATTCGTCTTTCAATTCTTTCGTAAGCGTTTGAAAAAAATACTAAAATAAAAGAAATTACAGGCGTCACGGAATAAATGCGCAAAATCTAAAAGAAAGGAAAGAAACATTTGATATAAGTGAATCATACTATAGTATGATTCACGTATACCAATAGTAAAAAAAATTATTTTTGCCTTGATAAAAAGGGTGC
>JAJEKB010020935.1:828281-876407 GCA_022393335.1 Macrotrachela quadricornifera
TAAAATTCATTACGGTTGCTATTTAAAATTATAGCGTTACCCCCCTGAAATAATATTATTTGCAACCCTGTAAATGTCAATAATGAAATAATTATCTTTATTATTTTATTTTATTTATTTGTTTGCATGAATAATTAAGATGATTAATTTATAATAAAAAAAAAAGAACAATTATTCAGGAAGAGAAAAAATAGTTTTAATATGTAACATGACCTTCTTCAACAGACCGTAATTTTTAACCTTACATGAAAAAGAAATCTATATTTCTCAGAGAACTATTGCCAAACTATGTCAAAAGCAAACAAAAATTGACACATATGATTTTCTTAAAGAAATATAAAGAGCATAATGTTATATCTAAAGATGTATATATTAAAAGTATAATGGGCCTAAATAAAAATCGTCTCCTATTAAATAAAATAATAGAAAAAGTTCGTGATCACTTATTAGATAAAGGTTTAAACAAAAAAGATTAGTAACAAATGAATTAAATACACAATTAAAAATTCTTAAATTATATTTTAACGATTGTCAACCTACACGAAATTATAATGAAGGTACAAATTAGAATAGATAAATATAAAAAAGAATAGAGAACCAAAAATAAATTATATAAATTAATCTATAGTCTTAACAGAATAAACATTGATTGTAATAAAAGTACCATTTATCACTATGGCTTTTATTATCTGTTGAGATGTTTTAAAGTGAACGGTAAGAAATAGCTTACAGTTACTCGTCAGTGTCTCAACGGACTATCACTACAAAGTGCTGGAATTTGTGTATGATTTTATATAGGGATTCATTTTCTCAGATACAGCAGAAATTTAATTATGTTTTGATTTGATACGTCCTCACTGGACGTTTGTTAAATAATAAATATATTGCCTTTCTTCGTGAAATATTTGATGAAAAAAACGGCTAGCTTCTTAATAATTCTTTCATAGTCATGGCAATACTATACAAAATTCACTATTTGAAGTAAAAATAAATATACGTAGTTCAAGTTTTCATTTTATCAACATTTAAATTTTGACAGAATATCACGAGCTTGAAGTGCATTCTTTTGATGAGTAATTCTTTATATTAGTCTTTATAATCTAGTTCGTTTTTCAAAGTAATGTTTTTCTTTAGTTCAATTCATTGATAGAATGTATTATACAAATACTATGTGTTTGACTTTCCGACTTTATCTCTTTTGTTCTTATAATATAATTAAGGTAAATTTTATGAATAGTACAAGAAAATTGAATAATTCGGAATACAACCCTTAATTTGCAAATAAAAGTTCTAATGTATCTGAATACATACGATACTTTACTGCTTAAACATAGTGTGAAAAATTTGAAAGTTTCACATTGAAAATCGGATAGAATCTTTGTTACATTTTCGATTATAAATATATGTTACATTATTTCAAGCAAATACTAGTAACTTTTTCATATATTTTGATAGATATATCTTCTTTTCAAAAATTTCGAGAAAATATCTCCGAGTCGATCAGCAATTTATTCTATAAAGTATATTGATTTTAAATATTCGAAATAGAGGTCAACTGATACGAATGACATTTAGCAAAGTATATATTATGACTAAGTAGTGGCGTTCTGAATAACCTTTATGAACTTGATAAAATGTATTTATTTTGGTACTAACATATTAGAAGTAATAATCATAGATAGATTCTGATAAACATTTGTTCATTTTCGACTCAGCTTGTAAAATTGATCAAGTGAGTTAGATAGCTAGACGATTAGTTAACAAAAAAAAAGATCTAGGTAGGTTGAAAGGATACGAGCAAATAGAATGATTAAGCAGATCATTTTCTTGCAAAAATAAAACGTCTGTCTTATGAAAATCTTCATCTCTATTCAATAGAAAATTAATTAACTCATTAAAATATGTATTTCAGTTTCATATTAAAAGTCACATAACCAAATAATAATTTTCTTCATAGTAAGAATAACATGCTCGATGTTATTGTATGAAATTTGTTAATAGAATAAAAAGTTTGCAAAGATAACTTGGTGGATACTAACAAGCACGTGAAAGAAGATAAGAATTGACAGTGAACAAAATTTTTTGCATGTAGATAACGTGTCATTTATTCTATGCAAGCATCAACCGGTAAAATGTAGTATACACTTATCTTTTGCCACAATAAGTCTGATAAAGTAGTTCTCAAATATCGGTGTATGATAACCTAAGAATACATACTATTAAATTCAATCCGACAAAAGTTTAAAAATTTCTAATAGTGTCGATTAATTCTTTCCATATAACATAATAAATCAATTAGCATTATGGCACAGATCTCATATATCACAAATTTTCTTTTTTTTCGAGATTTAGCAATGAAAAAGATAAACATTTGTATCTATTTTAGATGACATCATTTAAATGTAAGACTCCGAATATTGATATTAAATACACACAGATTTTCATTAACAATGAATGGCACAAAGCAGTAAATGGCAAAACATTTCCTGTAATCAATCCAAGTACAGGTGAAGAAATTTGTCGAGTAGAAGAAGGAAGTGAGGTATGTTTAAGTATCATTGTATTTTTTCTTCATATAATCCTTTGATTAATTCATATAGGGTGATATTGATAAAGCAGTTAAAGCTGCTCAAAAAGCTTTTCGAATCAATTCACCATGGCGAAAATTGGAACCATCTGCACGTGGTAATTTAATGCGAAAATTCGCTGAACTTCTTCGACGAGATATTATATACTTAGCGGTCAGTTCTTCATATTTGAAAGTAAAGAATCTAAATACTTTTTATTATAGCAATTGGAAACGCTTAATAATGGCAAACCATTGTCTAATAGTAAAATTGATATTATGGGTTCAGCCGCTTGTATGGACTATTGTATGTCATTGTTCGGACTTTTTTCTTCAATGAATCATTGCTGATTTTATTTAGATGCTGGATGGGCTGATAAATTTACTGGTGAAACGATTCCATCAACATCGGATACATTTTTATATACAAGACATGAACCAGTCGGAATTTGTGGACTAATTATTCCATGGTAAGATCAATATTTTGAGATGTATCAAATATTAGATCATTTTCTTTTATTGTAGGAATTATCCGGTATGGTATTTTATTCAATATGAGAATAATTGAAAGATATTTTTTTTTGTTTTGAATTTAGGTCTTAATGATGGTACTTAAAATGGGACCAGCATTAGCTTGTGGTAAGTAAACTTTTAAGTTTGCTCCTCTTATTTGTTATTTTGCGCCTATTGAATAGGAAATGTAGTCATTTTAAAACCTGCAGAAGAGACACCTCTCACTGCTTTGTATTGTGCTGCTCTAATTAAAGAAGTATTTATGATACTTTCATTTCATATGTATTCAATATCATTCAATAATTATTGTAGGCTGGTTTTCCACCTGGTGTTGTTAATATCGTTCCAGGTCATCTTTCAACTTTTCCTTATTCATAATCCATTGACATAATCTTTGATTTTATAGGTGATGGACCTAATTGTGGTAATGCAATTGTTGTTCATAAACATATTGACAAATTATCATTTACTGGTTCAGTTGAAGTAAGATGATAATTAAAGATGAAAATCAAATTTTACTATATATCTTACTATATAGGTCGGTAAAAAAGTTCAAGAAGGTGCAGCAAGATCAAATTTAAAACGAGTAACACTTGAACTTGGTAAATAACATGAATTAACTTTCATACGATATAGTCTATGTCTATTCTTTTGAATATAGGTGGTAAATCTCCATTGATCATCTGTGAAGATGCAGATAGTGAGAATATAAATAAATTGTATTAAAATAAATATCAAATTGAAATTATTTTTTTTTACAGTTGATTTTGCTGTTTATGTTGCTCATGAAGCTATATTTCATAATGCAGCACAAAATTGTATTGCTGCATCACGTACATTTGTACATTCAAAAATTTATGATGAATTTATAAAAAAAAGTGTTGTACTTGCTAAAAAACGAATTATTGGAGATCCATTTGATTCGAAAACTCAACAAGGACCACAAGTAAATTTATTCAAAATCTTTATTTTACTATATTTTGATTATTATAGATAAATAAAGATCAATTTGAAAAGATTCTTAATTATATTGAATTAGGTAAAAAAGCTGGTGCAAAACTTGAATGTGGTGGTGAAAAAGTCAATGATAGTGGTTATTTTATCAAACCAACAGTATTTAGTGATGTCAAAGATGATATGAAAATAGCTTGTGAAGAGGTTTATTAAATTTTATATTTTTATAATTTAATTAAAATTTTATTAATATAGATATTTGGTCCGGTGATGTCAGTACTCAAATTTGATTCAGATGATGAAGTAATCGAACGTGCCAATGCAACAAGTTTTGGTCTAGCTGCTGGTGTTATTACAAAAGATTGTAATAGATATAATTATGAATTATATTATTATTATTCCTTATTCTTGTTTAGTAACACGTGCTTTGAGATTTGTTCAAGAATTGCAAGCAGGTTCTGTTTGGGTAAATACATATGCAGCAATGAAATTTCAAGCACCATTTGGTGGTTTTAAACAATCTGGTCAAGGTCGAGAATTAGGAAAATATGGTCTTGAACCTTATTATGAAGTGAAAACAGTAGCAATCAAACTTTTGTCAAAAATCTAGTACATTTTTAGTAGTTTTTTTTGTTGATATTTTCAAAAAAATTTATTAGATATCTTATCTCTTTCTATGAAATAAATAATCTTAGAGCAATGTTTAAGATTATATGCTTACCTAGTGAGATGTATCACGGGAAAGGAAGAGATTGCAGAAAGTAATATTATCTGAAAATCTATACGACAAACTGAATAAAAAGTAAATATATTGTGCAATTGGTTTGTATACAATCCGCAAGTTAATGTGACTTACTATAACTTTTATATCTCATTATTAATTCTTAAACACGCTAAGAAATCAATTACTATCGTCTATCAAATTTGATTTGATAACTATTTAACTGTTTTCCCATTCAATAAAAGATTATGTGAATTTATTTTTACCTTATCTTCACTTTCACGATAGTATTAGAATATTACTATGCAAAAAAACATGTGATTGTGCAATGAAATGATTTTGGTGTTTTTGCACATTAATCCTCTTATGACATTTGATTTAAGCATTTATTTGCTTAACAAATCTGGATTTAAGTCTTTTTAATAAATTTATCGGTATATATTCTGCCCATTCATAAACATAAAGAAGAAATAGAGGCAAAATACTGTAGTCAATACACAGAAAATTTCCATCGAACATCTTTGTTCGTTTTTATTTGCAGATCAAACATTAATAAACATGATTATATTATCTTTGTCTTCACTTACATTCTTCACGATTATACTAATGAGTATTGTTACGAGGTACACGATAGCTTCAGGTTTGTAAACGATTATATTTCACTTGAATTTGAATATATAATAAGAAATCACATGATGATTGATTTTTACCTATCTATCTAGTTCATACTCTGAAATGTAGTTTGATTATAACGAATATTTTATCGTCAAAAGGATTGTTAGATGAAAACAATTGGTTTGTCATCGCTGTAATTAAGATAGATAGACAGAATTGAAAGAGAATATAAAGTTTAAAGAGAACAAAAACATTGAGATAAGACTAATTGAAGATCTTCACTTACAGATTCTTCGTTGTACAAACAGAAAATTAATAGCATCTTAATACAATTTAGAGTTGATGAACATAAATTCGCTACCTTATTATGATCACTTATTTTGTTTGACTTTTTAATAATATCTAATATTATCTGAGCAGCAATTAAAATCAAGAAAAGTGCTCAAAGTTCAAATAATGACTAGCTTCCATAAGAACAAGGATTCAATAAACTCTTCAGCATGAATTGTATACCTATTCTTTTTTTTAGATAAGCCTGATTGGAGTGGAATTTGGCGTGGTATGATGACTGTCTATCCGATGGAAGTCGGGCCTACTAATCTAGAAGTAACATTAGAACTAGGCCCTTTTCCTACCGTCGACAACAACTGTACACTCTGGCATGGTACTTATAGGCAGGAGGGCAAAGTTCAAGTCATAAAGGATTATCGTCTATGCCGAAGAAATAGCGACGAAGATTTGTTTACTGATGAGCGTAACGGCATCATACTTGATACACAATGGATCGGTGGTGCACTTGTTACACCATATAAGGCTGATAATGTATTTTATATTGCTATTACGAGAATGCGTGGAGATATTCTTGAAGATGAAATATTGACAGTTGATGACAATGATATTAGCAAAGGTGTGCAGTCATTGCGTACACGTGCTATTTATCGTACGGAAATGAAACGTGTAAAAGCATAGACTTCGATTATTGAAATAATCAAACTAATAGATTTTGATTATCTTTTCTATGATTTTTCAGTTATGGTATTAGTTAGATTATTATTTGTTATTCTGCTTTCATCAACTTCGGTGTGAGAATGATACTTTTATGAATTGAATAAAAAGAAAATCGTCATAATTAATTTGATTGGTTGAGTTGTGCTAGTGTCCATGTCAAAAAGATTCGAGGTTTAAATATATGTATTTATAATTAGCAAAAATCTACTATGCTCGTGTTGTAGCTGTACTCAATAACGGAATAATGATTCAAATGTATTGTTATTGTAGTTTATTTAGCACTTAAAATAAACTTTTCTCCATGAATACAAAGTAACAAATCACATTTTTTTTTTATTGCGATACACAAATAGACGTACATGTAATTCTTCTATTTTTAATTGATTACTTAGAAGAACACGTATATTGGCAATAAAATATATTTGGTACAGTTTTTTCCTTAATTAAGACGTCAAATATTCAAAAAAATTTCATGTGCAATCAAACAAATATTAGTATTGTTTTGTTTACACGTGTGTATTGATATAAAAATACAAGTCTAAAAGTAAAATTTATGCGTTGTATTTTAAATAATCCAGCTATTTCTATCTAATACCTGAATATTCTCCATATACAGTAGTGAACAATAGTCTCGATCCTAGACGAAAATTATCTAAATAAAAGTTGTTTGCTTTGGTAATTGTACTGAAGCAAGAGCTTGGACAATCCTGATCGCATGCAAAAGCTCAAGTCCTGTTATTTTACTGGAACCGACATATTAGGTGAACATCAAAGATTTTTTTTCTTTATATTATTCGACATAATTTTGGAATAGTTGAAGAAAATACTGTTATTATTCAATTTGCTGAAACAAAGATAAGATATCGAAATGCTAGTGAAAATTTGGTTTTTTGATTTGACGTTCTCATCTTGTTCAACATCATCTAAAACCTTTAAAACCAAATTACCTATTTACATATTATAATTCAATGTTCTGATCGAGAGTTGTTTCTCAAATATTGTGTAAGATTGATCATTTTTTGACTAAAATATGTGTCAACTATCTTCAGTATATCAGCTGCCAATCAGTCATTCTATGAGTCCTCAGATCAAATTTCGCATATGTTGTACAATTTTTTCTCCTCTACAAAATAGTTCAAAAAAAGTTTGAGTTTTCGCCGGAAAGTGGCTCACAATATTGACTAATCTGGCAGCAGTTACATGATAAAACTACTATGAGCAACCTTTTTCAAAAAAAAAACAAAAATTTCAGTATATTATGAACTGACCAGTGCACTTTCTATATAAGTACGGCATATTTCAATGAATATAGGATCAATATAAACTAATGAATTGATACTTGTTTTTTTTATATTCCCTCGACTGAAGAAAAAGTGATTCAGAAAAAGAGTAAAATGCGTTTGTTTGTGCCAGGTGAAAAAAAACACGTTCTTAGAGGAACCAACAAGAAATCTTAACTTTGAAAAAATCAAATCTTAACGTTTCGGGAAAATTAATAAATGAAAACTAAGTTGGCTTACCAAATAATTAAAAGTAAACAATATGAACCGTCTCCAGTAAAACTCCACCAAAGACAATTGACTATAAGGAATTGAAATCTGGAGTTAGTTTTTCAATATTGATAGATATTAAATAATGATAAATTAGTAAATCATCGTTTCTAATAAAACTTGGCTGATCGTTATCAAGCACGGAAAATTTGAATTCGAAATCAGTAAAACTGTTTGCGATCTATTTTTTAACTTTCTTTGATGAACTACTTGTTGTTTTAACCCTTTCACCACGATTCGATTTCCATAGAAAGTAACATCTCTAAATTCGTTTTAATACAAAACAAAATATACCACAAGATGCAGCATGAAACGCTGCACAATCTACATCGTAAAGCTTATTTCGATTGTATACCTTTTGTATGCAAAAAAAAGCAAAACTGTGTCGCACCAATTGTTGAGGTTACAAAAATTGATCGCACAGAATTTTTCTTTTTTTGAAAAGAAAAGGTATACAATCGTAATAAGCTTTACGATGTAGGTTGTAGAGCGCTTCACGCTGCATCTTGTAGTATATTTTATTTTTCCTTACGAAACCATATTCCATGATAAAAAGATCAAATAGGAAACATGAAATTTCACATTCGTGTGGAAAAAAATGATGTTTTCCTAACGTAGAAAACAAGTCAGACAGAGTTTTATATTCTTTCAAAACAAAAGTTAGACAATTAAAATAAGCTTTACTATGAGGATTATAGAGCTTTTCACGCTGCGTCTTATGGTTTACCAGGCTTTCTTAATAAAACGTATTTCGAGATTAGAATATGAAATGCAAAGTGGGACCCACCGGTGGGTCCCATCGTGGTGAAAGGGTTAAGCTTGTCTCATGAATATTCAAGGATCGTAAATCTATGTTCGATACTGATTCTAATATAAAGTTTCTTTTGTTGATTATTATATGTCGGATCTTTGAGTGAGATTCATACAAAAATATGTAAAAAACGAAGCAACTTTCTAAAGTTCTGTTGTTGAGCATCCATAGATATTATTCTATTTGTATCAATTCTTAAATAGTTCCCCTTTTTTTAGTTTCTTCTTAACGAGCGTATTGACAAACACCCAGTAGCTTTTTGACATTAATTTATACAAGATGCATCCATTAATTTCAAAGCTGAACTAATATTGGTCGATATAGTGGCATTAAATATGCAAACAGTTAGTCGTGAGCGGCCAACCAGAGGAAGGTCGACAAGCGATTAGATGTTGATTTAAAAGCATCATTGTAAGTACAATAAGTGAGATTTGAAGTACCTTAATAAATTCTCAAATGAATGGATTCTTGAAGAAAAATAATTCTTTATTAGACATTTTATGTAACAGAGCATATCCAGTAAAGGAATTGTAAATACTAACATAGTACTATTTGCTTACTGTAGCGTAAGCAGAAATAGATATGTAGTTGTATCGTCCTAAAAGTTTAAGAAGCTGTTCGAAATTCTCTAGTTTGGAAAAAAATTTTTTTCATAGAATTGTGGTTTGGAGTGATCGCCACCTGATTATGCTATTGAACTTGTTGGACAAACTGAAACATCTGAATCTCATCTAATTCCGTTTTCTTAAAAAAACAATCATATTGCGATAAATATTACACTAAAAAGACATGAATGTTCCAATTCTACAATAAGCAAACAGTAAACTAAAACGATACATCTATTTGCTATCTAGATTAATCAAAATAATCTAGTTTTTAAATTCATATTCACATCTAGTGTTAATTTATCTTCGTTAATAATTATCATCTTCGAAAAAATACTCTATATATTTTAATTATGAAACAAATTGAAATATGCAAAAAATGATACGACATACTTCAGTTTTATATTAATCTTTATCCATTTATTCATTCTCAACATACTATTATTATTAAAAAAAATATATATAAGTAAAAATTTATTGAAAGTAGAAAAAATGACTGCTTAGCAAATGTTGAAAATTAATCAATAATTTAATATGTTTATATCGCCATAATGAAAAATCATATTATTAAGATATAAACTCATGACAACAAGAAAAAAACAAATATTATTATTAATTATAGCTTTAGATATCGAATAACAGGATTTGTCTATATTTATAATTAAAAAATAATTCAATCAGTTTGTCAATAAATAAATTATTTTTTTTACTATTTATATTCCAACATTCGACAATATTATTCCAATCTTGACTAAATTTTAAGATTCATCTGCCATGAATTTCTGTTAAAAATGATGACATATCAGATATCATATATTTGACAATCAGAAAATTTATAAATAATTAAACTTATTATAAATCTAAAATTGTAAATATAATAGATTTAAATATTATTATTGGAAGTCAATGAATTTACATAAAAGATTTTCGCTTATATTTAAAGATTTATATTCTATTTATTAATTTTTAGAATATATATTCTTATAATAACTGTAAATGTACCCTATATATAAGTAGTTCATATTATTGCGTATTTTATTTTATCACATTTGACCCAATTCAGCTTTCTTAGAAAATTTTTTTCGAGGTGTTTATTTTCATGAACATTTAACTTCTATTAAATACATTTAATGACCTTTTCGTTCTCTTCTTTATGTCACTAGATAATGAGTCATTTTTTTCTGACGAACTGAATAATCGTTTGATATACTTTTTCGTTCCTGTTCATATTATACGAAACATGCGCAGATGGTACATTATATGTAATCTCTGACCTAAGAAAAAAAGACACAAAAAAGGGTTTTTCTGTACAGTTTTTTCTTAAAATATAATGTGATCCATTAGTGGGTCACATCGGGTTGAATATGTTAAAGTGGATTTTATTTGATTCAACACTAATTAAGTATCTAAGATTCTATATAATATCAAAATTTTTCAAACAAAACAGAGTGATAACTTTATATAGACAACATTTTAATCGATGTTTTGTATGAATATAAATAAAACATATTATAATTAATGTTTGTTTTCAAAATAAAGAATAGATATATAAATGTAAATACGACCGAAATTTTCTTTTCATTCTCCTTGTATGACTAGTATAAATGTTTATAGAAGAACGAAAGAGAGATAAATATATATATATAAAATAAATACATAATTATACGAGTCATTCATCGTTTACGATTAATATTATCACAAACATTTTTTTTATTTAACTATACTGGTTGCCATAGTCCTTTCAATACAATATATTCATAAAATTTTTGTATTTCAGAGACGACTTTTTTTTTCCTATTAATATTTATATAATAATTCTTCATATAATCTAGTATATATATTTATATTTAGATTATTTTTAAATCTATACAATGAGCAAACTACGTATTGCAATTATTGGTGCTGGTCCAGCTGGTCTTGCACAATTATTAGCATTTAAACAAGCAGAACAAGAACAAAAAGTGGAACTTGTCTGTTTTGAAAGACAATCAGATTGGGGTGGTTTATGGCTTTATTCATCTCAAATTGGTATAGATGCTCATGGTGAACCAGTTCATTCTAGCATGTATCGACAGTAAGTATTTCTTTTAAAAAATATTTTTAACAACTTATAATATATTTTTTACTTGTTAAATAATCATAAAAAAATCCATGTATTAATCGTCTTCATTTTCTTTTTTCTTTATATGTAGACTTTGGTCAAATAATCCAAAAGAATCAATTGAATTTGCTGATTATACATTCTATGATCATTTTGGTTGTTTTCTTCCATCATATTTACCACGACCTTTCATCTATGATTATTTAACTGGTAGAGCTAAACTTGGAAATATTCGACAATTTATTCGTTTTAATACAGCTGTTCGTCATGTTGATTTTAATGATGAGAGAAATGAATTTAATGTTGATATCGAAGATTTACATACTAATTCAATGGAATGCTTAAAATTTGATCGTGTTATTGTAGCAACTGGTCATTATCATACACCGAATATGATTGATGTCGATGGAGTAAATCAATTTCCTGGTCGTGTTCTTCATTCACATGAATTTCGTGGTGCAGATGAATACGTAGGACTTAACTTATTAATTATTGGTGGTAGTTTTTCTGCAGATGACATTGCTTTACAATGTTATAAATTTGGTGCTAAATCAATAACAATCAGTGCTCGACAAAAACATCCAGGTTTTAAATGGCCAAATCAAATTAAAGATGTACCTATGATTGTTCGTATGGAAGGACATACTGCTTATTTCAAAGATGGTTCAACTGTTGATAATATTGATGTTATTATTTTTTGTACTGGTTATCGTCATTATTATCCATTTATGGCTAAACGATTTCGTTTAGATGCTGGTGTAACTGAATTGGTTCCATCAAATCTTTATAAAAGTATTTTTTGGATTGATCAACCATATATTGCCTATATAGGTACTCCAAGATTAATCTATCCATTTCCAATGTACGATATACAAGCAGCATTTGTACGTGATGTCCTCCTTGGTAATGTCAAATTACCCGATAAAAAACAACAACAAATTGATGTCAATGAATGGCAAAAACGAGAAAAAGCAATAGCACCTACTGATTTCCTTACTATGGTCATTTTTCAAGGTGATTATTTGCGTGATATACTTAGTTTATTACATGCTGATAAGTGTAATCAATATTTATCAAAATATGATTTTGATAAAATTGCTAATATAATGAAGAACTTTTTAGAAACTAAATTAGCCGATGTTCTTCATTATCGTGATATATCTTACGAATCAATTGTCGATACAAAAAATAAAAGTACTGTTAAAATTTACAAACCATGGATTGAGAACAAAGATGATACATTGGAAAGTCTTTTAATAAATTATCGAAAGTAATTGTAAACAATAAATTGGTATAAAATCTAATTGATCAAAAATGTTTATTTCTTATTCATTTTTTATTTTACATTATGTAATAATTTATAATACAAATAAAATAGAAAAAAAAACATGAGATTTTTATCATTCGAAATTCCAATTTTGTTAATTGTATTGTTCGTAATAAAGGATGTTTCCAAAAGTTTCGACTACTCTCTATAAATTGATGTTATTTATATTGAAAATTTATATGATTCCCTAACGAAAATATACCATTTTGTAGGACGTGTTTATTACTCATGAGTAAGCATTGTCTGTCTTACCAGATATATTTTTGGAATGTTTAAGTTATTAACGCTGATCAGACTATTAGTTTTTGTTTGTGTTTATTAGATAATTTTACATGGTTTGACAGAATTTGACAAGCTTTACAAGAATATGGCTATCAAAAAAATTCTAATGCTCTTTCCAGCATAAAATTTTTAAGAAAATGGAGAGAGCATACCTAAGTATTCATAATGAGGGTGAAAATAGCTTTTCTAAACTTCAAAAATAGACAGAATTATTGATTACCTGAAGTTATTCACTATAAAGTATACTCTATTCCTGAGACAAGATACGTCAGAGTTTTATTGATCTTTCTAGTTTTCTTTTAAGTTTTCGTAATGAACTCTATCAAGCCATATAAAAAAATATCTGGGAAACAATATTTTGCTGTACTTGTTACAATAATATTTTCAGTTTTGCAAAAAAAAAATGTAAGATAGACAATACTTATTCATAAGTTCAACCTAGTTCAAACAAATTTTTATGCAGATAATAGTTCTAATCACGTTCTACAAGATGGTATATTTCCATTAGCGATTCAGATAATTTATTCAATAAATCAAACTTATTTAATGATGACAGTTACATGTATCTAAATTTAAAATATCTGATAGGTATCAATTGTTCAGAAAACAATTAGATATAGGAAATGAAAATTATATATAATATGAGTAATCAAAAAAATATCTAGAAAAGTGAAATAGAAAAAAAAATTTCTCTTTCATAAGCAAATTAATTCTGCATATATCTTAAGACAAAAACATATCTTCTTTTCCTTTTGCAAATCTGTCACATGTTTATTATTTTGAAATGGTTCAAGAACGATAAAATACTTTGATGTATTAATTGAATAATATCGTCTGATTGTATGAAAAGTCTTGTGGATATATGAATGATCTCGTGTTAAAATGGAAAATATCTATGACTTCTATCTAGTTTTCTTTTGTGTAGACATATCAGAATATAAAGTGAAGAAACACAAAAATACTTGAATAGAAATTATTTTTTTGTCTTATAGAAAATGAATGAAAAGCAAAAGAAAAGTAGACTAATTACTTTTTTAATGGACTTGTGGCTATTACTGAATGTTGAGTTTTTGTTGTCAATTGATTAGCTGATAAATTTTGTGAAAATGGCTTATCAGCAATGTTAAGTTATTTATTGACGAGAGTTTAGTTATAAGGAAATAAATTTAAAAATTTGCTGACAATTATGAATAGTTGTTTATGAATATTCTTATTGAGAACTTCGTATTATCGAGAAAAAATTCGAAACAAATATTGATCATAGTTGGTTTTCGATATCTTATTTAAAAAAAAAAACAATTTTTTTGTTTTATCTCAGTAGTAACTAAGATGAATCGATAAAATGTTCTTGAGGTTCATACAAGATCGAACTTGTCGTTAAAATAAAATTATTTATTATATTTTTATCGAATCTAATCATATCGTGGTAAGACTTGATGAACGGAATGGTAAATATTGTTGTAATCTTTTGAATAAAATGAACTATAACTTAATTATATTACTTTATAGAATCATTATGTAGATGTTTTGATAATTGTGGATCATATTGTTGTGAATTTTAGAGTAGACCATATTTATTTGGTCAAAATGCTAAAAAGCTTGATGACAGTAATTGTTGTCTTATGTGTTATGCTTATTCAATCTGTGAAGAGTTTTTAACTACACGTTGTTGTAGTCCATGTGCTTTATGTTAAGAAGCTTGTTTCCTTAATCGTAGAGATATTATGTGAATAATTAAATAATATATTGAACATTTGGATTTTTTCATACTTATAGATACACATCCGGGTGTTGCCATGGCTACTGGTCTTCGTACTGTTGAACCTGGAAGATATCATTAAATATAACAATCAGGTTCAACTGGTTTATTTTAAAATAACTATTTGTGTGATAGTTCAGTATTTTTTTCTTTTTGGCTTACTCATTTTATGAATTTTTAAAACAAATATGGTCAGTAGCATTTTATAAGTATTACCTCACAACACTTTAATTGTCTGATGATGAATAAAAAAATAGAAAAAAAAGTAGTACATTAATGAAGTAGAATTCATATAATATTTGTCTTATTTTATTAACTCAATACTTGAATGTAATTTATTTGTTCTACAATAGTAGTTTGAAGTAATTGTTTGTTTTATTGGAATCCTCTCAATAAATTACAAAAAATAAACTTTGACAATAACAAAAATTTTTATCTAGATTTTTCTTAACATATTGAATAAATGTATACAATTGAACATAGAAGAAAAAAAGGCGTATCTTGATTGGTTTATATATATTATTACTTAATAACCTTTGTTTGATTATAAATATCCCTTGATATTCATCGAAAAAGAAAAAGTAACTATCGTTGTTTGGATTAAACGAAGTGTAACGGTATATAAAGATACTTATCAAATGCACATTTTTTTAGTCGACAATTTTTTCACTGTACAAAATATTCTTTGACATAAATATAAATATTTTATTCATATTTTTTTTATATATAATATTTTCTAAATTATTTTTTATAAGTTTTTAGAAATATATATTTATTTAATGGAAAGAGTATTTCTTAGTCCAAGTCGTTATGTACAAGGAAAAGATATATTTAAAAAAGCTGGTACATATATTAGTAAATTAGGTAATAAAGCTTTACTTCTAGCAGATAAATTTGTATGGAATATAGCTGGAAATAATCTTGCAAATATACTTGAACAAAGTAATATTCAAGTAGAAAAAGTTGTATTTAATGGAGAATGTTCAAATGTTGAAATTAAACGTGTTATCGATCTTAGTAAAAAAGCTAATTCAAATGTAGTTATTGGTATTGGTGGTGGAAAAACAATAGATGCAGCAAAAGCTGTAGCAAATGACTTAGGTTTAATGTTAACTACTGTACCAACAACAGCTTCTACAGATGCACCAACTTCTGGTGTATCTGTTATTTATACGGAAGAAGGAGCTGTTGAAAGCTATAGATTTTATAATAAAAATCCTGATTTAGTTTTAGTTGATACACGAGTGATTTCCAATGCACCACCACGTTTTTTAGTATCAGGTATTGCAGATGCATTAGCTACATGGATAGAAGCTAGAGCTGTTAAACAATCACATAGTCAAATTCTAATTGGTGGTATACCTACTATTGCTGGACAAGCTATTGCTGAAAAAGCAGAGGAAATTCTTTTTGCTTATGGTCTACAAGCAGTAGAAGCTAATAAAAATAAAATAGTGACACCAGCCTTAGAAAGTGTTGTGGAAGCTAATACATTATTAAGTGGTATTGGATTTGAAGCTGGAGGTCTTGCAGCTGCACATTCAATTCATAATGGTTTTACAGCAATTGATGGAGATATTCATCATTTAACTCATGGTGAAAAAGTTGCATATGGTACTATTACTCAACTTGTATTAGAAAATAGATTAATAAATGAATTAGATCGTTATATTAAATTTTATCTTCAACTTGGTTTACCAATTACATTAAAAGATATACATTTAGATAATGCTACAAAAGAAGAACTTTATAAAATTGCAGAAGTTGCAACAGCAGAACATGAAACTATTCATAATATGCCATTTAAAGTTACAACAGATGATGTAGTTATGGCTTTACAAGGTGTTGATGCTTATGTAAAAAATTATAAAAAACGTCATAATTGGCATGATAACTAAAAATCAAGTTATTTTAGTATGCATTTAAAATTATTCTTATGTTTGAAACGTTTTAAATGACGTAGAAGCGCATATATATATTCATTTTTTCTTCTTATTCTAATAAATAACATTTAAAGTTATACATAATGATCAACAGCACAAGTGTTAGTTTTGTATAAATTTAATATGATTAAACTTTGTGCATTTTCTACTGTTACTATATTTTTTTCTCTTCACCAAATGAAAAAAAAATTACATAAGATAAGATATAAAGATAGCACATTTTTCACCTAATAGCTTATTGAAGCTAACTTGAAAATAAATGTCTGACGAAGTGTTCTGTAAGAAAGAGAACAACATCAATAGGTCATTTATTAGATATAATCGATTAAATTATAATCAATAACTTGTCGTTTTCGTTATCAAATTCTGACCTTTCTTATATAGAAATAAACAAACAGTTAATTAACAAATAAGTAGAATTGTCAAACTTGCTTTCTTTACAGAGTTTTTAATAAATCTTAATTGCTGAGCGAATATCTATATATATTCTACAGTAGTACATGAGAAGAATGAATTAAAATGTATTGTTAATTCAGTTTTTATTTTTCTTCTTCCTATATCAGTTTTTATCATTTAATAAATGTTTCCCTTTTGAGAATATTGACTCAACACAAGCATCACGAGCAGTCATCCTGCTCCACGCTGTTGAACATTAGGGCATTAGTTCCGCCTAGGGAACTAATTCCACCGATTCCGGAATTACATGGAGCTTGAGAAGCGATTCCGGAATCGGTACTAGTTTCATCAATTCCGGAATTAGAAGGAATTCCGTGTAATTCCGTCTGATTCCGGATCCGGAAATTCAATATCGGATTCGTTCACAATGATAACTAAGAAGCATACGATAAAGACTAATGCATATCAGCTTGTACGAGCGTAACGCGATGACGTTTTGGCCGCACTTCTTTTCATTTTTCTCAAGAATAGTACGAACTAAACCATTTATTTTTTTATTAAAACTTATATCTCCATCAACCCCACACCCTCTAAAAATATCAGCTTCCTTGAGTTAATCGTTTGAGGATAAATGTGAAAACAAATGGCGTAACGCGATGACGAAAAAGGGACCCTAGATGTGAGGGTGGTCTGTTTGCTTTTCATTTTTCTGCGAATGTATACCTAACACATGAAAACGGTCAACAGTAAGTTTGTAGCCAACAACCTAATGTATTTACTGGATGATAAAACATTTCGAATATTTCTCTACTTTTCAAGTCGCCTCCCTTAAAATAACGTAACGCGATGACGGCTCTGTAACGCGATGACGCTTGATTTTTAAGAGAGTTTGTATCTGTATTTTCTTTTACTTAGTATATAATCTTATAAAAGTAACACAATGAATTTTCGATATCTGCAACAAAAATATCTTTAACATGTTGTTTAATGATAAATTCAATAAAAAAATTTTAAAAAAATGACATAAATTCTATATCAAGTAACGAATATATAAACATACAAGATATTTTTACAATGCTTGAATAAAATACTTCGTAAATGAGAAATAATACAATATAAAAGTAAAGAAAATAAATACTTCACAGGAAACAGAAATATTTTTCATCAGTTTCAAAGATAATTCTAGTATGTTTGAATGGGAGAAGACTAGTTAAATTACAAGAAATTCGATAGTCTACAGTGTTTTATTTTAAACAGAAAATTGAAATTTTTTTTTTGTCGAGCTGTTTGAATAATATCCATATTCAATTGAATTATTTGGAAGAGCTTTTATTGAATGAATTTTTTTGGTTTCCGGAACACTTTTAGTTACCATAAACAACTGTTCAAGTTGACCTCTCGATTCATCGATACAATCTTGTGTTAGTTCTATGAAATTAATTGTAGTTGTTTTTGATTGAGCAATTTTCACAAAATCTGCAGCCGAGGTGCATCTTTCACCACTCATAATTGCACGATGTACAAGACGTTTTGAAGTCCCTCCCACGGCATCCACGACACCTTTGCCGTGAGAGGTAGCAAAATAATGCCAACTTATATCCACCTAGAATTTAACGATTGATTATTGCTAAGGATTGACTAAAAATCAATATCATTGTTTACCTTATGTTGTTGTGACAAACGGCATACATTTCGAAACAAAAATTTCTGTTTGAACTGCTGGCTTGATCCATCCGAAAATATATGAATTTGTTTTAGATGTTGAAATCTTTGGGTTAACTGTTTAAGTAAATTATCAATTGAAGCATTGACACAGTATTTATCATGTGTTAAATTGTTGGAAATATATACGAAAGATTCACCACCACCACCTGGATACCACACATAAGTAGTAAACAAAGATACAGCATCTTGAGAATAATAAGAATTTTGAACAGCATTTTGCGTACATAAACGAAAATTCTCACTAAAATCCACCTGTATACAAATAATTTCATCATTTGGAATAATTTTCATTTTTTCAAAAAATGCAGCTTGTTGTCGTTTAATGAAAACATGGTTCAAGAATGGTTCAATTTTTTCTTTTAAAGTTAATAAACATTGATTAATTGTATCGTTAAATTCAATTTTTTTTGTTTTTCCATCTTGGAAAACCCATTGAAACCATTGAATACGTTTAGTTGGACTAATTACATTTTTCATAATATTATTATCAAAATTATATGAACATAAATGGCAACAACTAAACATACATTGTTCTTCTTGTTCATCACAAACAAGCATCGACGTGAATTCTTGAAGTGAATTTAAACCAATACAACTAATATGTTTTGACAATGGTTTTAACAACAAATTCACGTTTTCGTGATAAATACATAAACAACTATGATGAGGCATGTAAGAATTTATCAATATGTTCACTGGACGTAATTCATTAAATGAAGTTAATGACAAGTCGACATTTTTATTCGAATATTCATTAACAAATAATTGATATGTTTCACGTATGTTATACAATAAAATTCGTTTTTGTATTGTTATTTTTTCACCATTATCATCTGTGACTGTGACATAATCACGTTTGCCAGGTAGTTGATGGGTAATATCATCTCTTTGATAAAATTGAATGACTATTTCTTTCAGTTCGGTCGATAATGAACGTTGTTGACGTGTATGTTGATCAGTTGTTTTCGAGATAATATTAAGATTTTGTGCAAGATGTTGTACGACCATTATACGTTTGTTATTGTCTTTTGGTAATGAATGAACAGCACGTTTAAGTGCTTTTCCTAATGACTGACGACATTTATACGAAGATTGATGACCATTTAAATTTTTAAATTTTTTTTTATCACGATATTTTTTTGATGCTTGTTTCTGTCGAGCTCGTAACTGATCCAATAAAGCACCTTTTGAACTTTGACGTCTTGAATTATCTCGAATACGAGCTTTTCGTTTCATGTCCTCGAATTTTGATTTATTTTTTAATAAATTTGCACGATAGAGCTTTTGTTTCTCGGCATTTGATTTAGTCATTTCACGAGTAACAAATGGAAAATGTAATAAAAATTTCTCTCAAAATAATTTTTCAATATTCTTTTATAGAGTATTGTTAGACGATGATATACATCATCCTCTATGTAGTTACATATCCTTTCTGTCCTATACATATGTTTCTTTTCCGTTCTTCACACTTTCTTTTCTATTCTTCGTATACGTCACATATGTTCACATATGTTTTCTGTTCTTTTACCATATGTGAACATATGAGGACATACTTTGTCCATCTACATTTCATCATCTTCTCTTTGTTCACCTTCATTCCATCATCTTTTCTCTGTTGGATTTCGTCATCTCTTTCCCTTTGTTCATCTTGCTCTTTATAGTTTTGATTTCTTTGCAATAAATCATCACCCATCAGTCATTTCCTTCTCATCCTCTTAGAGCTACACGCTCACAAGTATAAAGTTCGAACTCAACCGAGAATAAAATCTAATTCGTTTGAATCAGAGTGATAATTGAATTGGATTGGTGTTTTTATTTGAATTTTGTATTATGAGTCTAGACCAATCAATCCTATTTTTATGCTGATTTATCAATCATCATTTATAGAATATGATAGTAAATAAATCTTGACTCTTTAAGTCGTAAACTATCGCGCGAAATTAGTTTCTTCTTAAGTACGAAAAAAATAAAAAGTTGAAAAATCGTCATCGCGTTACGAAATATTATTTGAATATAGAATAATTTTTAAATACAAATGTCTGCGTTGAATAGCCCATGTAAAGTTAGCTTTCTGTATCAAGTTTTTATAAAAAAAATATCAAATCTTATTGGGCAGAAAAAAACAATACATCATTTTTTGTAACGCGATGACGCGATAAAAACAGAAGTTTTGTATAACGTTGCCGAGACACACACCAACGTATTAGAAACCAGTTGTTTTACCCAATGATGCTTCTGTCAACGTAGAGTTCCCTGATAATAAGCAACTTTGAATCCATTAAGTTGTTTCAATGTATGGGTACAATTAACTAATAGACTGTATATATGAGGTTTTGACTGTCTATTAGTGACATCTTTGGCGCCAATTACTATTCGCGATTTTCTGGGACAATTTATATTACGAAATCAGTTTCTATATGTTTTCGAATATTCTCTACAACATGGTGACAATGATTTCTGAACAAATCGACTTCGAACTTACGCCACTGAAGTTACACGTTACGCGTACAAGCTGATATATGATTCCGGAATCAGACGGAATTCCAACGAATTCTGCCTGATTCCGGATCTGGAATCGCTCGTTTATGTTGAAGATTAACCTGCAATCACAATAGCAAACATGAGGGTGAAGGCGAGAAGCGATTCCGCTGAGCGATTCCGGAAACGGTACTAGTTCCATCAGTTCCGGAATCAAAAGGAATTCCTAGGAATTCCATCTGATTTCGGATCCGTTCACTTTTATTTTTATGCACAAGTAATATTCGTCGCTATGATTCGTTTTGATTCTCATCTTATCCCGCTCTATTCACTTTGAGAACAGCTGTTAAATAAATCCTCAGTATATTTGACACTATAGTCGTCTCGATCTGAATAAATTTTGTATGTTTTATGATTTTCAAAAGCTAAATTATCAATCACAAATTTGAACAACATTCTCAAGTGGTTAAAAATCTTAGGCAAGAAAAATCCATGTCAACCTTGTAAAGCAACGACGAGTCGCTCATCAGCATCTCTCTGGAACGCCACTCATGTCTACTTGACCCCAAATTCTGTCAACTTGATTGAATTTTTCCGAAAACTATTCTACAAGGTGTTCCAAGAATGCGGCATGAAAGTTAATTCGTAGAATTTCATTATTTATCTAACTTAATCCTAAAGACATATATTTCTTATGTGGGTGCCGCTATTTATGTGGCACGTATGAGATTGGAGGATTTTGAATAACAATTGAACTAAAATAAACTTCATATGTTTTTTTTGGAATAATCATTTTCCAAAATGGATATTTTTTATTGTGAATTTACTCTTAGATAAATCCTTCAATCTTCGATTATGATAATGTGAAAAAATTGATATTTTAATATGGAAGATCTTTCGACATTACCACTAACGTCCTGATTTTAAACGAGAACTTATATTTTCTTTTTATGTTGTAGATATTTGCTACATTTATGATAATGACTTTGTGCACCATGTATTGACCTAGACTTTAATGTAGAGTATCAATTTTACGCATGAACTTTTCATTTTTTTCTTTTTTGCTTGTATTCTACTTTAATTCGTTAACGATTGCATATTGTATTTTATTTTTATGTATTGTTTTTTTTGTATATTTCGTTTGTGTAAAATAAAACATATGATGAATCTTTTCGATACAAATGTTCGTTTACTATAAATCAATGATAAAAGTTACTGAATGCCTATAAAATTGAACCTATAGGGATTCAATCAAATCTATAATTAATAAAAACAAGGACGATATTTGATTTCAAAATCACTATTATCATTTCGATATATCGCGATTAATCGTTGATTTTTTCCTGACTTCAACGACACGGGTAAGGACCACATCACTATATTGAATAGCGTGATCTAAGTCAACATATTTATAACGATGAATGGATATATTTTACATATTCTATGACACATACCATATGAAGTAAAAATATATTGTAAAGTTTCTTGATGAATGAGCTTAAAAGCTTTCGATCTTATAAATTTTCAAGAGCAAAAATAATTATATATGGCTTAGTTATTTTAGTATAATTCTTAGACAAATGAAGAACTAAATATGTGGCTGGTCAAAAACCTTTCTTTATGAAATTGTTCTTTTTCTTTATTTCATAAAATTAATAGTAAATAATCGAGTTTTTATGTAAAAAAATTTATGAAAATTGTCACAAAAGGGAACGATAAGCAAGTAACATTTATACATTTTTTAATGAAATAATTCTGTCTGCATGATCATTTTAATAAATTTTTAATAGTTAGTCAAAGAGAAATTTATTGAGAATAATAAATTTCAAGTTTATTACCAATTAAAACGAACTCATTAATAGTTTCGTTTTTATATTTTCAACGATCTTTGTATCAGAATCAAAGTATCAAATTAAAATATTGTTTATGTTAAATAAATCACATCAATCAATATCTAATTATATATAATACAACTATTGGCTTTATAGTTATGGACTAGACATAAAAAATATAATTCAATCATACTTTGTTCCATATTATATAAAAGTTGGTAAATAAATTTTGTCTTTAGAATAGAGAAAATTTTAACCATTTGATTATTAATAAATTGTCTATTAAATTTAAATTATAATAGTATTATATCAACAACTAGTATTAGATTAATACAAATGCACTCTACATCAAATATAAATAATGACTCTAATCAGCAAACTTTTTAAAATATTATATTTTTTTTTCTAAATATTGTTTGTTTAGAAAAGTGGATTAAATATTTTGAATGTATAAAACATAAGACTATATTTATAGTGTATATGAAATACATCCGATGTTTGCGCAACAATATGATCTTTTTGATTGTTCACCTAACTATCTGATCAACAGATTTACAAAAAGTAATAGAACAAATTGATGTTAGAAAAATTTGGCCTGAAAGCATTTTCCGTAGTGTCATGAGGTGACCAAAGACTATGTAGATTAAATTATTCTGAGTATTTCATTTCACTTTCAAATCTCTGAAGTATGCACTATACAACCATATTTTTTATATGCAATCACATTTTCGTTGTATCGCTTGTGTCTAAATGTCTTGAAAATTCATTCAATTTGTGTTGTCCGAATATATAAATTAATTGTTGATCTATTTGACAGTTTTCTGTCAAGTAATAACTCAAATGATCGACGATTTTACAATAATTTGTAACCTTTAATAACTGGATATTTGCCAACTGAATATAGTTTCACATTCGAACGAATAGTCTGATTAATATATTTGAGCAAATATTATTATACGAAAACTATTGTCTCTTTTTTTTTTCTTTATTAATTATTTCTTGTAAAACTGAAAAAAAAAGTATTCCAAAATATGAATTATGAAATAAAAACAAATTCTAAAATAAGAAAAAAGTCATAATTTTAAAACAAAAGAGATCGTATATAATTTATATAATTTATATAATATATTTCTTGCAAACTAATATGAGTAATATATAATTTCATAATAAAAAAAAAAATTAATGCAAATAAATGTATAAATGATGTTATATTCATATTGAAATATGTCTTTATTGATGATTATATCACGACGTTTATAGCTTGAAACGTTTTTAATAAACTAGATGGAAAAACAAAAGTAAAGTCTTCATATTAAAATTATCATCTTCTTGTTCGTTGATTTTTTGATCTACATCATAAATATATATAAGATAAATTATAATAGGAATATATTAATAGCAGCTTATACTCAAGCAGCTATGGAAATGGAATGACTAAAGTCAAAGATCCGAACTCTATACAGAATATTCATAGCTCATCTGGAGCTAAATGAAAGGCTACTGTTCAGATCACAAATTGTTCGAAATTGTAGCCCTCATAAACATTCATAAATGAAGATCATGTTTTCTTGAGAAATTCATCACAATCTACTTCTGAATAGAAACAAAATAATTCCTAGTCAGTTTGATTACGTCAAGAGATTGGACACAAACTGTCACATTCTTATATCTAAGATCTTTCTTATAAAATGTTGAAATAAGGAAACGAATTCAAACATTATTATCATGTTTTATACAACTGTTACATTTTTTAAATAAATTTGAATCGCAAAAAGATCGTCATTATTAGTGAACCCGTTAATTGCTATTAACAAGCATGTTTTAAAAAAATTTGATTTTTTATTATGCTTCCATAGGATTAACTTTTGTATGTTGTAATATTGGAAAAGTACTTTCTATCCGCAGAAGTTTTATGTTTTCCTTGAAAATATCATTAAACTTCTGGAAGTTATATTGCAGAAATTTTATTGTTTGGTTTCCAAAAAACATTAATGGTTAACGGGTGAAAGAAGATAATATAGATGTAAAGTCAAAAAAACATATTATTTTATTTCCATGAAACTTAATACTAGCAGAAGTCTGTAAATGTTTATAGCTTGTAAAAATCATGATTCTGCTAAATTGTGTTCTTCCATTAAGAAAACTTTAGAATGTATATAGTTCCATTCTGTCTATAAATTGTTAAAGATAATTAGTACCTTAAGGTGGACAATATAAGCTCCATTTTTAATAATATTTTTTTATTAAGAAATATCAGCATAATCATCGCAAATAAAAGTCTTATATCTCAATTTATAGCCGAATTCCGTAGTTATAATTTCATTAGTAATTAGTACTGAATGACTTTAGATATAATTGCTTGTGTTACCATGAGAATAAGCCTCGATGGATTGATCTTCTTCGATATGCATTACTTTACTGAGACTATAACCTTTAAATAGCAGAATTGATAGTTTCGTTATATCTCTTAAATCATATTGATACATCTATTACCTTTTTTAATTTTTAATATAGATTTCAAATTGTTTTATTTATATTTTTCTTTAAAAATTGTGTATTTTACAAAATAATTAAACTTTAAAATATACGAACTGACAAACAACATAAATCAAAACAAAAAAATTCTCTTTAAATGTCTTATACATACTATTCATTTTGAACATAATATTGTATTTCGTGGTTTCGTTTTTATTATATTAATACTATTAATATTTGCTTGTAATTCTTCTCGTTGTTTACCTAAAAATTTATATAACGATTTAATAAATGTCTGTCGAAATAAACGACATGTTAATGTTGAAAGATAGAATGATTTAACATTATTTAAATAATATAGATTATTCGTAAGTGAAAAGACAAAAATTTCAATATATCTTTGTTCAATACTTTTAACATAATTTCCAGTAACTGAATAATATGTAAACATTAAAATCCATTGAAAAGAAATACAAGCTGTTGCTATAACTTGTGAAAAAATCATTATAATTAATTGATTTCGACTTCGAGATATACCTTGACTTTGTATTCCACCCTTTAATTAACAAAAAAAAATAACTAGAAATCATTAAAAAAAAACATTCTTACAACCCGTTGACGACTTTTTATTATATTTTGATATATCAGTAATACAAATATAGCCATTATTAATGGTTGTAATGCACCATTAAATATAATATAAAAAATACTGGTTACTACTGGTTGTGTTGAACTGCATCCTAAAAATGGTAAAATATCATAATATATAATTACACGTAGTGAAGTTATTCCAGTGATAATAATAGTTATGATAATCATCCATGGAACCATTTTAGGTTTATTGATTTGACGCAATGGTGATGTCAAACTACATGTACAAGCATATCGATCAATAACAGATAAAACCAATAAATTTATTGATAATTGAGGAACAAATCCAAGATAAAATGTATAAATTTTACATAATGAAGAATTAATTACCCATACCATTCTTATACTATACTTTTGATTAAGATGAATTATTAAAAGATTAGTTAAAAGATTAATAACATCAACAAAAGAACCAGAAAGAGAATAAATACAGCATGTATTATATCGAAGTGTTGGTTGAAGAAATGTAAAAACATTTCCAAGAAAACCAATAATACCAAAAATAATAAATATAAGTGAAAGATTCATAATGAATTTCTCCATCACTAAATTAAGAACAACAATAATTGAACTTGTTGAAAATGATGTATTATTGAGAATTGTATTATTATTCGACATTTAAATAGAATATTTTTTTGAATAAATTTTCCTTTAAAATATAAAGATAAAATAAAAAATGATTATGATAATAATATATATCTTTTGTCTCACTACAAAAGTTTTATTTTAGCTTGAGGATGAAAGAGAAAAATGTAAAATAATATATTTAGAAACAAATCAATAGTAGCAGAACCATAAAAAAATTCTAGGGGAAGCTTATGTGTTTGTAGGTATGATGAGTTCCCTCTAGATTACTTCTGGTTCCGTCACTACGAGTCAAGCGGAAATTTTCAATAAAAACAAAAATATAGAGGCAAATTTAATATTTCTACCGAACAAATAGAATATTAATGTTAATAAAATACTTTGTAATTATGCGAACATTATAAAACAGTCTCACTACTCTTTCTTTTTAATTTTTGTCGAATTCAATAGTCAGCATAATATATATAAAAAAAAACAAAAAATTTTTTTCCTATATTAACCCTTTTAGGGCCATGACTCAGCCATTTTTTTTGTTGTTTCACTTGTTGATTATTTATTTATATACATGTTGGGTTTCTTATAATAAAAAATAAAACGGATCCTAACAAAGTTATTTTCGATCGACGAAGGGCTATCACAAAACCAACTTTTGGAATATCGATAAAGGTCATTCCTAAGTTGATCACAAGGCGGAAAACCGAAATATTTCGGAGACTGCAAAAGGGATCTATTTCTTCAGATTCAACGTACTACATATAGTACGGGTTTTTCAAGTTTTGTAATCTTTGAATAACTCGTCTATACAAAAAAAATATTCGGAAGAGATTTTCTTCGTTAAACAAAAGAGGCTGCAGCACACACATCTATATTAAAATTATAAATATAGTAAACTCATTCATGCGATAAATGTGATAAATATTTGTAAAACCATGATAAATAGAGTATGACGCTCTACCAAGTATTGACCATATTTATCACGTGAATGAGTCTATTATAGTTAAAGTTTTAATATAATTGTGTGGTTTTGAGTCTTCTCTATACAATAGAGAAAACTGCTTCTCGATATGCATTTACATTTGCGAATTGTTTAAAGATTATAAAACTTGAAAAAAGCGTAGTATATTAGACGGCCACATATGGTGACAGACGGCTTTATAATACTATCAGAGATGATGTATAACTTAAGTCTAGTTAAAATATCTACGGAGTATTTTCTTGTTGAAGTTCTATGCTCTAGAGTAAAAAATAATGACGAAGTATATCCTGATATATATAAAAAGACGAGTTTTAGGTAATTAGCAGCAATAGGTATATTATGTTTCACATTTTAAACCCATAGCGATCGTACTAACAGCTTTTCAAACAGCATCGATTTCTCTTGGAACCTATGTTAGTCGTTTTTCTCAAATGGATAATTTGTGGTTATTCATAGTACACGTAGATGGTTGCTAATAGTTTCCTCTTCTGTATATAGACCTTCTAGATCGTGAACAACTTTATTAATTGAGATTCAAATATTGGACTATGTAGAACAAACAGACTGTCTCCATATCAGTCTTTGATATCGTCTAGCCATTTGCTACATGGACGACCCCTTTGGAGCTTCCCGTCTATTGTAAAGTGATAGTAGAAGATGAAGCAATGATCACATTTACTTTTATTAAATTGATCAAATGAATATTTGACAACAGATGACAAAGTATACAATAACATATTATTGATTACGAGTAAAACCAGAGTCAAATTACTTGATGCTACAGACAATAGATCCAATGCTTTTCTTCCTTTGTATGTTGATTTATTATTATTTATTTTGCCGTGTCCTAATGGTTACAGTGTTGAAATGTTCAGAAAATAAAAAACAAAAAATCTCTTACTTGTTTCGCTCAAATTAGCAACAGGAATATGTATATGAAGAAGACTGTGTTGATATAGAGTTCACCCATTGGTAATAGACATGGTGTCTAGGTCAGTACAAGGTTTATGTAGTTATAAGGATAAACATATTGGTATTTAGTATTATTGGCAAATATATTAAAGACGACATCCAGATAGGTAACTTGATATTTTCAGGGGTGAGGTGGAAAATGATTATGAAGAAAATGAGAAAATAGAAGACGAATGTAGCTCGTAATACAGCAATGTCTACCGTACTCTATAGTCACATAATTGGTTTTTTGTTAGATACTTTCATATGTATTGTACGATCTGTTTTATATAGCATAAGTTTCACTCCGCTAAGACATGTACTACCTTTCTTTTTTTTACTTTCTTCTTTTTATGTGTTTGTTCTATATTGTATCGGCCCATATTATTAGATACTGCTAGTCATGTTCTATGTTCCTATGTAATAGCACATTATAATTCCTCTTGTATACTATTACAAGAAAACTTAAACTGAACGTACCCTCAAATTGCACCTTTGATTGTTTGGACTATAGTAACTAATTTAGTTTTTGCGAAACGAGTAGCTGAAGTACACAAAATTGCTGTATGTTGATCGGACTCATTCTTTATTAGATCATGTTATACCATTGTTCGATATATGATTCTGTGTGTCTGTTATGGAGCTAACAAGCCGAAAAAAGTTTTTATCAATTATATATTAAAAATAGTAATCCCGTCGTATCCATTTCTTTCAATCACTTTAGAATAGGAAAATAATCAACACGGGCAAATATTTTTTGTGTATATGAAATGAGTGTCACTTTCCACGACCTTTTTCTTTGGTGTACTTGAAGATGTGGACTATCTCAAGGTAGAAATATCCACATACCAGTCGGATTCGGACTCTGTATTTTCCACGGATCATTTCTTGTTAAGTTGCTGGTAGCAACGAAAAGAAGGGGAATGAGGATAAGCAAAGAAACAAGTTCTCAACACCTGTGTTAATATGCTTTTATTTCGGTTAATCCTTTTCAATTTAGTGTAGGATTGCTATATATCCTCAAGACATTTGTCCACTGTAGATTGCAAGGACAGCTTATCTGTCCAGGCAAATTCGAGATATTTAAAATATTTCATCATATCCAATACTGATTTGTTCATTTTAATCTGTATTTTTGGTTGTTTCACTTATGGATGAAAGACCTAAAATATCGTCTTTGTTATATTGTTCGGTTGTTTCCACTTATTAGCATAGTTCATTAGATTTTGGCATATTTGTGTATTCGCTAGTTTTATAAAAATTCAAGCATTTCCTTGATAGCTAATATGTTTCAATGGAACAATTAGAGTGCTCAAGTCATCCGTAAAGAGAGGAGTTGAAAAAGCGCCCGTACATTTGACTTAAACATATACGGACTTAATGAGCTGCCTTACGGTAGATCGATATGAATGTTAAAAATTTTTGATTTCTTATTGCTGAACACTACATATGCATGTCTGTTCTGTGACATAATTGGCTGTATCTGATCATTTTACTGTTGAATGAATATTATTTAGAATAGAATAATAACATCAGTAACTATTAAGAATTTGTCAAGAACGAAGATTGTTTAACTAAGATGACATATTTTCTCTTGCAACAATCTCCGAGATTTTAATAGATTCTTAGTGGTTCTGTGTCAGCTAGTCTACTCGGTTGTATGCATATCTAAACGAAATCAACTTAATCAATTCTCAATAACAATCTCGTAGAGTGACCAAGAATTTTTTGGAGAGAAAAATTCTGATCTTTTTTATGCATGATTCACTCTCGATACGTCTTTATTAATTATTGACAAGAAACTTTTTACAATTGCGAAAAAAGAGATCTTTGAGAAGATAAGATGTTGATTGAATATTTACATAAGACAGTGTTTAATGAAAATACAGAAAAATGCTCAAAAAGCAGAAGCAACAGAGGAAAAGCAGAAAAATCTGTAGAGTACAGAATTTTTCTGCTAAAACCTGGATAGATGACAGCTTTGGTTGATGTTGTTTACAATCTTCTACATTTTCTTCTTGACGATATTTTGCTCGACGATTAGAAAACCATATCTTATTTAAAAAAAAAGACATAAACAAGAAAAAAAATGAAAAATTTTTTATACTTGAATTAATAGTTCAGATAAATGTGTTTCTTGTGCAAGTTTTTCACGTACACATAAATCTGGATAATGTATATTATAAAAAGCTAAATCAAATATTTATTTTATACAAAAAAATAAACAATAAAAGTAAAAATACCTTGTTCTAAAACATCAATTTGTTCTTGTGTAAGTTGATTACATCGTAATTGAAAATATTCTTGTATAGTTTCATCAGTTTCATCTAAAGTGTCTTCTATAATTGATTTACTAGCATTACTTGCATCAGTTAAATCTATGAAATAAGAAAAAAAAAGAAATACCGAAGATTTAATTTTCATTACAACTGAATGAAAAAAAAATAACGTTATCAATCATGTGGATAAAATATTGCTTAGAATATCTGTTAAATAGAAATAAGTCTTTCTTTTTTTCTAATTAATCTAAGAATCATCTTTTTGTTATTGTTATAATATTTAATGAAAAAATAATAAATCAATATTTCTGTAGGATATCGAATAGTTAAATCAGTAGCAGAACTCAATTTCTCTTCTGGAGAAATTATTTTTGATACATTTATTTTATTTATTAGAGCCGGTTGGATCTATTTTAAGTGAAAGTTTTCATTTCACTATTACGTTTTTTATAATCACTGAATAATATATTTAAAATATTTGTTACCCCCTAAATTTTCATGATGTTCATCATTTGTATCATTTGTTTGATGTTTACATTTTGAATTTGAATCCCCATCTGTTGAATAAGTATTTGATAATGTTTGCGTATTTGCTGATTTAAAACCAAATTTTCTTAAAATTCGATGTATTGATGTTACCTTAAAAAAAATACATATATATGTATATGGTTTTACTCGTTTTCTTTAAAATAGTTTCTTAAATTACGTACATTTGGAATATTTTCGGGATTACTAGAATTTTCTTCGATAAGACGAGAACGAATTTCCCATGCAAATATGGACGGTATTTCACGTTTATATTGTACTATTTTTTGTACAACATCATCTGTTACTGCACCAGGTTCTAAATCTTCTGTAGCACATGGTTTTACTGAACCCGTTGCATAATAACCTTGTAAAATTTCTTGTACACAACAAGTTGGTACTTGTAAACAACGACTTATATCACACAGACGCATGCCATTATGTCCTAGTTCAACTATACGTGTTCGTGTACTATCAGGCAATGATGAATCATTAACAGGTAAACTTCCACGATATTTAAATTCTGAATTACCTAGGTAAAACAAAAAGTTTGGAAGAATAGCAATAATAATAATCTCATTGTATATTCATGATTAGCACAAAAAGAACGGTAACAACACTGGAAATTTATTGCACCGTATAAATAAAAACTGTAACAATCGGTAGTGATTGATCATTTTCTAATTTCTTATCAGAACAACAATAAATAATTACCTTATGAGCATTTGAAGTTCTATTTTTTTTTTATTAATACATATATTTGATCTGATACTTAAAGTAAGAATAACTTACCTTGATGAGGCATAGATAGATCATTATTAGTATCCATTGGATAGATGAACTAGAATAACAAAAATAAAGAAAGTAATATCAAAATACACAAATGTTGTGGGCAAAATTAGAATTCCATCAGAGATAAATTCATGCAATCAAAACAATTAAAATCTGAATAGAACAAATTTTTTATGCAAGAATATCTAAAAGTTTCTCTTCTGACATGCGCATTATATAGATACAGACAGAGGTCAAGCGATCACATACGAGAGGACATGGATAGAGTGGACAAAGGCAGAAGGTCAGTGCTAGGTGAATAGGTCACAATACAGAGAGGATATAATATAGGGCAAATGAGCATAAATGTCAATGACCGTTAAAATAACCATCGATAACAATAAATTCCCATGTTTAGATGCTCCTGAATAAAAAATCTATTCTACTCAGATTCGTTTTGATTGGATAAATTTTTCTTCATTCGAGTCCTAATTCTGCCTAGGCAATATCTAGTGAAAATAAAAATTTCAACTTTGCTTACAACAACTTCGTTAAATAATTATCTAGTAATTGGCGATATTATAATCAAAACAATTACTTATAGTTAACTTGTTATTTAAAAAAAAACATGTTACTTTTATGATATAGAAAAAGACAAATTATTTAGAAAATGTGAAATTAAGTTTTATTGATACTATGTATATTTGTCGAGCAATTCAATCAATCCTAATTTTGTAGCTAATCAAAAGTAGATCTCTAAAATCTTACGTGTGGATTTATACGTCATATAAGTATATAGTCAGAACAGATTCTGCCATATGTGGGCGTGGCCAAGCCTTACGGAATTTCAGAAATTACCGTTTTCTTTTTAAATTCCATGATCGCCAGTAACTGTTGAATTAACTTGGCTACAGCACAAGAAAAAATGAATGAAATTTTTACTAGTAGTAGAACTAAATGGATTCTATCTACGGTAAAAATTCCCAGAGAATTTGTTTCTATTACTGTGAAGATAGAGGTGTCACAATGCAAAAAATATGAAATTCTGTAACGCTTGGCCACGTCCATATCTTATTCCAGAATTTCTTTGATTCTTCTATGAATCTTGGTATTCATTTCATATATGTAATACTTGAATTCAACTTTCAAGTTTGACACTACTGATTAACTGTAAGTATCTATTTTAATTATAACACCATCAATTAATAGATAATTATTTGATATTTAGTTCATCTGAAACGACTTGAACAATATTTGTTGTCAAAGTTATAACTTCGTCGGTCAGCGTAACTTCGATACGACAATGAAAAAAATGTTGAAAGCACAATAATGGCTTTGTTTATCTTATTAGTCTGAAATCTGGTGTAAATTAGAGAAAATGAAAGATATCCACAAAAAATTCATGATGTAGTGATCGTGTTTGTATTGAAAAGTTAAATAAATTTATTTTATTTTATTTTATTTTGTTGGTTGATATGTGAAAATATGCAGTTTTTCACGAACTATCTTCTAATGCTAAAATACTTTTGGGAGACCGACGCATTGATGTACTTTTAGGCAAAAATATAAAAAGTTCTCAGAAAAATGATGAAAAAGTAGATTTTCTTCTTTTCTCTTAAACAGGAAGGCACGGTTAATACTACAATTATTCTACCTTTGTCGTTGATTTTATAGGAATGCTTTTCATTGAAACAATCAAGGCGAAAGAATTTGCTGTTGCCATCGAATTTGTTTCTCTTGACTGTTATTGCCTAATCTTCTCATAGCAACCAACACATCTTCCAACATCACCTGCAGATCCTTCCATTTCTTCGAGGTTGTGATCCGCGAACTTACGCTTCGTTTGGCTGGTTGAACGTTCTCTTGGGTCACGTTTCAAATTCTCGAATAGTTTGAAACGTCGAAGGCATGTATAGTATGTTGATAACTGATCAGATACGTCTATATCTTGCTTTCCCTTGTTGTAATCGAAGACAACTTGTGCCTTCATAACGCACTCATTGGCTTTATTAGTTGTTTTGGTATCTATCAAAGTTGCTGAATGTGATGGCTTTGTAGATATCATCAAAACATCTCGTTTGAACTTTTTCTGAATCACTCCATACCCCAATTCTACCAAAGACATACTTACAAAGAAATTGTCAGCTACTACAGTTCAATGAAACTTCAGAAGGTCATCTGCTAAATCGAGTACGACAACTTGTGTGTGTCCAAGACCAGCCGTTGGATTCTGCTTACTAGTATAAACCATAAAATTATAGATGTATCCGTTAGTAGCCGCCAGCTTAGATACCTTGACTTCATATCTGTGCATTTTTCTGGGAATATATTGTTTAAACAAAAGTCTCCCTTTCCATGGCACCATTGTTTCGTCAATAGAAATAACTGAACCAGAAACGTAAATTGACTTGAACTTAGGTCTCAATAAATCTAAAAGTGGTCTCAGCTTAAACAACCTATCTTGATCTGCATACTCTTCTTGGTTGTTTGAGAAATGAAGAAATTTGAGAAGTAATTCAAATCTATCTCTTGACATCGTATTTTGAATGACTTCAGATCCAAACAACTCTACCATCTAAACATATATTTGATTCGACAGTGATTTGATAGTTGATATATTTCCACTTAACAATTCAAAGAATGAATATTAAACTCCAATTTCTTGTCTTTCAAAACTTGAGGATTGATTTTAATGAAAATTGGAAGTCAGATTCACATTTTCTATTTGAAATTCTCTTGGATCAAGTTTTATTCGAATGAATAGTTATATATATGTAAAGAAAAATCAAGATTAAAAGTGTCTAAAATAATCTAAATCAACAAGTGTGAATCGATCAAAATATTTAATTTTTTTGCTTGACTACTATTCATTTATTATATATTCTAGAAACAATCATATATAAAAATAAATGTGTTTGAAATTCAAACTTTAGTATCTGATTGATCACTTTGCAATTTTTGAGCGGTAACTGAAGAATATTTTGACGTGGATGACTCATTGGATGACGTAAAAAATGGCCAAATAATTTCTCTTATTTGTTTGTAGAGTAATAAGTTAGCCAACATAGCGGATCCGGTAGCAGCTGAACTACCCATAAAACTAAGATGAAGTGCATAGGGTGGAGCTTGCCATTGTCCACCGGTCAACACTGTGCGAAAGAAGAAAACAAGAAAAATCAATCCGACACTGAGTAATAAAATAACTGGCAAAGCCAAACGAGCCAAGACTCGTTGTTCTCTGCGAATGCGTCTGTCAGAATTGATTTGTAATCGACACATTTGAGTTTCACGAGTCACATATCGAAGAATCCAATAGGAACAGATAATTTGAAGTGTCAATGGAATAAAATAAAGAGAGATTGCTGGATATAGAACACCGATTACATCATTTAATGCAATGTAACAAGCTTTTGCAGTTGGATAATATACAAATCGATTGTCTATTAGTAATGGTAATAATACTGTTAGACAAATTGAAAATTGTATCAAAGCCAAGAACATGAAGAAATATCGATTCTGCCAGTTACGACGTTGAAAAAAGACGGTAACAAATAGACGATGTAATGTTTGCAATGCAGTTGCCTGAAATATGTATAAACCACCGGCTGTAAACAAATAACCACGAATTGAACAAAGTCGATCTTGTTTAGAATTTTTCATCATATAGATAACATGAAAAAACATTGAAATAGAAGCAAGAAGTCCTCCAATGTTTAAATTAATAGCAAGTAGTAAAGCAAGATTCTGACGAAGTTTATGTCGCGTAATCACAACTAATATAAAAATAATACTGCTGATTAAACCAATAATACTAAAACCGAGTATAAGTAATTCAATAGGAATCTTCCACCAGAACATGTTTATAAAATCTACCAAATTGTATTCATCAGTTATAAAAGATTTCTATCAAAAAACTAATAAAAAAAAAGTTATAAATATGTTGATCGAAGACAACTGTAAATCTAATAAAACTGTCACGTATATACACAACAATACGGTAGTTTAACTTTCCTTTTATTAAAAAAAGAGAATCTGACGAAGCGCAAACAAATGACGTTCAATGAATAAAAGCATTAATACATTTGTTTACGCGACTATAAAGCATAAATGTGCATGCCTTTTATCTTCGCGTGAGAAATTATAAAGGCTTCTTTTTTCTAAAGAATATCCTTAACATCACGCAATCTTTTAAAAAAAATATAATCTTCATCTACTTCATCCATTTTGCAGGCTATTTATATATATACCAAAAAGCTTTAAAACGAGCGAGTAAATGAAAATTAGTAGATATCTCTTTTATAGTTCTGATCAGATTGAATTTCATTTGAAAATCATTTTGAAATCTCTATAAGCTACAATCTGTTGAACATCCATTTGTAACGATATATGAGTCAAAATAAATTGAATTTCGAAGTCGATAAATCTAGTTACAGGAAGTTTAAATGTCATATATCCTGAGTTAATATGTGGAGGATACGAGCACAACAATACAAAAAGAGGTCAAAAAAACCATTAAGTACTCACAAAATAGTATGAGAGAATAGTGGTTGCTTGAAAACGAAGATATCTAATAAATGTATACTCATGAGTATATGTTTCATCGAAATAAATTTACTTTAATTTCAATCTTATAATCAAATTTGTTTGTGTCTTTATTCGTTTTGTAGTGCGATGAGTGAAAGTGAGATTCTTAGAGGATTAAGTTCAAATCGAATAATGATTAAGAAATACTCGTAAAATGATTATCTGATGTTGCATATTGAAAAATAAAAAAGAAAAATAGAGAATGTTGCCGGGACCTTGGAGTCGAACCAAGAGACCTGTCGACTGGATGTCGACCGCTCTACCAGCTGAGCTACCCCGACAATTTTACATCGTTATCTTTTCACTTTCTTTTCTGCCTTCTCTTATATTCGCACACAATCTTTTATTTCTGAAAGAAAAGCACTATGAATTTAATATCTATTTCTATGATTCTATTATCTTTTCCTTAAAAAAGCCTACCATATATCAACATTATACTGTTGAGACAAAATCATAAGATCTTCCTGTACGATCTATAGTAAAACAAATGTTCTACTAAGGATTAGTAAAAGTAACCACGTTTGTAAGTAAAATCATATTAAAAATAAATTGGTTTACTCTCCTAAGTATTGATGGTTTTTATTAAGTTTATGTGGTTAAAAGCTGCTTAGTCTTCTGCTGTTCGGTATGAATGATGAAAAGAACGATATTGCTCTAGAGAATATCATGAAAAAGGATGCTTCTAACGAGCAAAATATCAGAAAATCTATCACTCGTGTCATTGAATAATCCGTCAACATTAATACTCGTCTACTCATCTAATATCTTCGCATGCAGGTAATTATTGTCATTATAATGGACAATAATTACATGAGAATACAATACATGGTTACATAGACTGAATATTAACTTCATACGAACCCTCGATGAACCATAAAATATAATTTCGAGAGTAGAAATTTAAAAACTGTTCAACCTTTATATAGTAAATGATTTTACCATACTTAAGGATAAAAATAGTTTTTATTTTCTATTTCTTCTAATAATAAATAATGAGAAAATGCACTTACACTGCTTTGTAGTATGCTTTGTAAGCTATCAATCACAATATGAAACAATTCAAAAAAGGTAGATAGATAAATTAGTATCTGTAGAAAAAGATGTGTAAGTTTTTTTTTTAATATAGTTATATATAAAGTTGAAAAGAGTCTGATGCACTTTAATAATATATTAAAAAATATCGAGTAAAAAATTTTTTTTTCTCGGATGAAATATAAAATAGAAAAGGAAAAAAAGAAAGATATGATCTAGAAGATATATTTGAAAAAGAAAAAATGATAAAACTATACCTAGCTATTGTAAAAGTATAAGATGTCTAATTTAATTTGCACAATAAACATATTTTCAAAAATTGTTTAGTCATTTTGAAAATAAATGATAAGACAATATATAAATACGATTTGACTATAAATCTAGGTAAAAGAATAAAATTTTATTTTTTTTTTCAATTTTAGAGTTAAGTGAAGTGTACAATTTATTGCACTTAAAATAAATAATAAATGCAGAAAAATAAAATAATTTTTTTTTTCTAATTTTATAGTCAAATGTTTTTTTTTTCATTTATCACTACTTTATAAATTATATAGAAATTACAAAAAAAAATTTATTCTTTTTCTAAATTGATATTCAAGTGTCTCATTTAGTTGTCATGATTATATAAAACTATATATAAATAAATGAAAATTTTTTATTATTTTTTCTAAGCTGATATAAAGTATCTACTTCATATATCACTTTTATACAATTAATAAATATAATATAAGAAAATTTTAATTATTTTTCTAAATTTATAACATAGTACCTAGCTCATATACAGATGCTACAAAAATTATTCTTACTATTTTGAGTACAATAACATTTTTCATTCTTTTTTATTTCAAAATATTTAATTATAATTTCATTAGATACAGAAAAGAATAAGTGGCGTGTTCCTAATGTATTTTTATGACGCTCATGTATAATATATCTAATTATACCTTTAATTTAAAGTTAAAGGTTTTCTATCATCTATAGACAAGTGATAAGTATAGGGTTATTCGAAACTATGCAATCAAAATGCGGAAATTAGATCTTTTATATAAGCAAAGATATAATTTAGTATATGAATTCCTATATGATGTCATGCAGTATAAATAGAGGTTGCAGTAACTGAAATGAACCTGCAGATAAATCAAAGGTATAATCACATATTTCATATGTGAGTACTATAAAAATAGACTACGAACATATTATTTGTACTTTTCTATATCGAGTGATTTTATAATTGAGTACTTTGAAATAAACAAAAATGTCATCATCATTAAAATTGTACGAATAATTTTTGCGATATTTGTATATTAAATCTTAATACGATAGGTATTCAACAGACAAAATTTCAAGGGAGCAAAAAAGATGGCTTAAATATCTAATTTGTTTTCCAATCACACCGATGCAATATGTCTAATCTATATTTCAAACTTTCTACAGGTTCATAAACAGTCTAAATACTATTTAAAATAATTTTTGTTTTGATTTTCTTTCATTTTAATACCAATATAAAAGTGTATATGATAGAATATAGAACTATTAAGAGTGAATAAGACTAATATTAAAATATGAACACAAAATATAGCTGCTAGTGCTGATTGTAGAAAGATAAAATTTGACTATGAACTTATGGTTAATCTCCTTCTTCAAAATAGACGGACAGCATCAGTATATACAGAAAAGATATACTACAACAGTCCTTTTAAATTTTGTTTCATAAAAAAATTTAAGTACAAAAATAAATCAAACCCAATTGAAATTTAAAGAAAAGCAGTTTTTTTTTGCATATTATGATGTAAAAATATTTAAATTATTTCTAATTCATTTTATTAATAACTTTTCTGTTATTCTTATTAGAGAAAAATATTAATAAAAGCGACGACAATCTATATTGATATCATATCAATTAACGTTACTAAATGTCGATATCATAACGTAATAGACTGTATTTAATAATGAATTATGAAGAAAAAAAGAATATGATTTTGTATTATTTTTTGGTTTTTGAAAATCATTTCATTTGCATAAATTAGTTGGGAAAGTAATTGAAATGTCTGTATAAGATGAAGTTTGAATTATAAATCTGCGATGTTATATTGTCACATTAACATTTTCTTTTTAATTATTTTAATCTTTATGATGTTAAAAAATTTTACATTACTTTCAAAGGTATCTGAAACCTTAATCTTTTAAAATATTTGAATAGAAAAAAGAAAATAACGTACATCTAATCTAAATTATTTCATTGAAGAGTTTGTAATCGTCTGCTCAACTCTTGGGTTTATAAGTGTTGTTCAACATATCGATTCATTTCTAAGTAGCTGGCGTCATTTATTCAATGATTTCACGATATTCGCTAAAATTCACATTCAATTCTGATACTATTTCATTCAGACTTATAAATCCACTTCACCATGAGTAACTTCTTCCTCAGAAGTTCAAAATTCAAAATACATTTTACAAAAATCGTTATCCAAACTACTAACATTACTCAATGATTTCATGCAGTTTTCTATATCAATTTCTTCAAATGGATGTAAATTATCTCAAAATTTCGATTTCTTTCATTCAATAAATGAGAAGAAAGAGAATAAAAGAAAAAGATTGAAATTTTGTTTTTTTTTCTTTTCTCATTTCTCCTGCATAATACAAATAAATAAAGATGAAAAGCAAACTTGAGTCATTATTTAGTATGACGGTGAAATAGAATCGCTTATGTAATGGTGTAAACAAGAGAAAGAAAAATGAAAAGCTGTACATATTGAAAAGAACTAACGTGAGTATAGTTCAAAGGTTAATATCCATGAAAATGAATATGTTAAATCTACTTTTCTTTTTATTAAAATCGAATCATCGTAAATGAAGTAACAACCGTTTAGAAAACAATATCTAAATGTAGAATACATGTCTTTATTATAATCTGATGATTATTAAAACGGATACATATATGAAATCTGTACTCTATAAAAAGATTCATAAGGAAAGCTGACTCATCTTTCATTTTCTTAAGATTGTGATAGTTCCAAGTCATTAACACTCGTTTTTTCTTTCTAAACCTTGAAAATTTGAGTTCATTCAACATAACTTAAGTTGTATATTTAAAGAAGATATTTTTATACAATAATTACGTAGTTTAAATTTACATATAAGTAGTTACTGATCAACGCCTTCAGTTATGAATGAGTAAGCATACAGCTCGTTCTGCATCGACAAAATTAGTATATTCGTTTTTTTTTTCTTAAAAGAAATGAGAAGATAGAATAGCTTAGGTGTAAAAAGCATATACGAATTAGCCATCTACATGCTACTTTTAGTTTTACCTTTTAGCAACATGAACAGGTATGACGTTATCTTACTCTTTCTCTTTCTTTTCAATGTAATACAGTACATCCTTTGAATGAATTTGTCTGTGTATAAACACGTACTAATTATTGATACGAATGATTTTAAACGATGAATTTATTTCTAAGTATGATACACTATAAAAGATATAGGGAAATATACGAATTTTTGCTTTAAATAGCTCTCACCGTCGATTCTTTGTATGGTGCAGACCGAAATCAGAAGGCTAGCGACGTCTACCAGAGTTAGATTTGAATCATGAAAATATGACTCATTTCAAACATTGATATCTATTATATCAGAAATTTGAGCATCTCCAACATTTTTCAGTGTTGGCTTAATTTCAGTTTCAATCCCAGCAGAAGTTTTAATGTACTTCATATAATTGAAATCCAGTATTTCCTTGACTCTTCTCATTTCTGACTACTAAATGAATCATAAATAAAGTTAACAGAGAATTTTTCTCTGGCACCAGGTATATGTTAGTGATCATCTCAGATCGGATTATCCTAACAGCGAAGTGAGCCATAAGTTGTCTTAAACTTCTTGACACATTAAAGATCCGAAGTCTTCTATTCTGTCTTTATAGGATCCTTGTAATTCAACATTCTCATTGCTAGTTTACATTTGTAACCTTGTCTTAGGTAAGATTTTGTTACTAATTTTATTAATTTCATCTTTTATGTGAATACAGTCAAAAGCATATTATACACATGAAATCGAAAAAATTTGGTTTATAGCAAAAGTAATCCTCTTTATATAGTACAATGAATCGCTCAGGGAGCGCTGTATATAGGACCTAAAATAGCTATTCTTTTTACATTAAAAAAAAACAATCATCAAAAATCTGTCCATATCATACAATTAAAACAAAAAAGGGAAATAAATTCTTTAGTTTTTTCATATGTCTTCTAAACTCATTTATTTGTGTTAATTTTTGTCTTGGAATAGAGGCAGTAGATTCAGATGGAATTAAATTATGACTCTAATGTGTCGGAGAGTTTTCAAAATATTGTCGTTTTTTCTTCGTTATTACCGTGGACAGATCTTATCTTTCCTCCCAAAGTTCTATGTCCTTAAGTTAGCTTATTAAAAGTCTGATGGATATTCAGTCAGATCGAATCAGATCACGAGAAACCTAAACTGTAACCATCATTGAGAGGCGTTTGAAAAACATCAACCAAATTTAAATACAGAAAAATGAATTAAAGCTAATTAAAAAGAATTGACGCTAAATATTTTTAGTATGACTTCGGCGACGTAGTTCTATGGCAAAAGTTTGAATTGATCAAGTCTGAAAACATTAGAAGCTTGTACAAGATTTTCCATATAAATTTTGTTATGAAATGATGAAATTAGAATACAAAAGTAGTTTTATCCATATTGATAAACCAGTGAACACGTTAAATTGAACATGTAAAAGATATAAATGTCTCATGCTGCACAGTTCTTCTGCATTAAACTTCTCACTCATCACGTATTTTAGGTTTGATGATTTTTTGATATGCTGAGGACAAAATAATTCATCTCAAAAGTTACAACTCGATTATTTAAACTCACGTACCCGTGAACCTATTCTTCATAAAAATATGCAATTAAACAACTTCACTATGTTTTTAAATCTATGATATGCTATGAATGGATGTTATTTATAGTCTGTTGCTTAGTATAGAGAATTGTGTCTTATTAATATTGGTTAAGTCGAATTTTGTGAGTCGGTGTTACTCTTCGCTAGTTTATATTTCAATTTTATACACATTATAGTTTTAATATGTAAATAAAGTATGACTGTTAAAACGTCAAAATTCTGATCCTTTGAACTGTATGGAATTTGATTGAAATGTAGAAAATAAGAATTGCCACAGCAGCGATAATTTCACATTTTTTATTATCTTTTTTGATTTTCTACTTTTAGACATTAAAAAAGCATTTATTACTCATTTTTAAAACAATCTCTCGACGACTTAACAACTTGCCAATCATTTCTGTCAAATTTTTCGTCTTTAAAATCTTACCGTGTTAATCCTTTGAAAGAATTTTCAATCTTCATTTAGTTGCTGTCCATTTCTTTAAAACTTAAATAACAAAAACATGTATAAAATATGTAAATCTATTAGTAAAACAATTTTTAATAATCCCAAACAAATTAATTATACTAAACAATGGTGGTCATATCGAAATATGTCGTAAGTTTTACAAAAGAATTTTTATTTTAATTATTTTGGAAATTATATATCTTACCGTTATCATTTTATTCATATCACATATGTTTTACTAATAGAATGATAATAAAATTTAAATAAGAACTGTTTTCTGTAAAACATTACTATTGTAAAACAGATTAAATGGCTATGCTTTACATTTCAATTTTCAATCACTTAATATGTTATATTGAAAAAACAAAATACATTACAAGATGTTTTATGAAAAGCTCTGTAACCTATAAAATAAATATTATTTTAATTGTCAATTTTTTTGTTTTTAGAAAAAGTAAAATTCTATGTGATCAGTTTTCGTCATGCCAAAAAAAATCTTTTAATAATTTGTTTTTGTAAATTTTAGAGCTTTCCATATTGCATCTTCTAGGATATTTGGCTTTTTTTGATAAAACACATCTTTTAATGAAAAGATAGCATACGAAAGAACGAATTCACTTTTTACCAAAAAAAGCTTTTCTTCACATTGTTGAAAATTGGCTCATTTTGAAAACAAAACGTACAACTAGTATATAACCGATGTTCCATAATTTTTAAAAATTTTTCTAGGCTTTCAATTTATTTATGAATTTAATCCCTTCAGGACGGGATTACTTTTCATATAATAAAAAATTTAGCGAGACCTCCTCCATTACCTACATTCAATTTATTGAAAATTTCACTCATCTTGTTCTCATCAGCTTTCTAGCAGCCGCTATTTCGTTTATAAATGAAATAAACGCTTAACGTATTATGTGAAGCATACCCAAGTCTGTTATGAGTCCATCAATATCATCACGTACATATACGTGATCCCTCCCGAAGGGATTAAAATTTTTATTATTGTTCTATATAGTGATGCGATTCAATTACTATCTACAGCACATAGACAATGTCGTCAACATGCTGAAGATCAGAATACAGTATTACATGAAAAAATATATTCTATTTCTGCGACAGATTGCGTTCATCAAATCGAACAATATGATAGAATTGACGAATTATTATCTAGTTCAACAACACACATGCAACAAATTGGAGAAACTCATTATAAAAACACTCGATATAATTTGATTAATATTTCTATCATTTATCCGAAACATTGGTGTTCTACATTATTATCTACACCATCATTGTATCATAAACATCGGAATAAGCAAAGAGAAGAAACAATAAAAGATTGGTATCTATCAGCATTAGGTAATTGTTTATTACCATCAATGAAACAAAAATTATCTCTTGTAAGACCAGCTGAATGGTCTGCATCACTACAACCTTATGCATCAGATAATTATATTAAATTAATGGCACAATCTTTGGCTATATTTATTCTACTTGATGATTATGTAGTCGAAAAAAAAGCTGCAACAGAAAAGAATATAACATTAGAAGATTTATTGTTATTTGCTGATATATGGAAATTAGCATTTCAACGAAAAAATGGTTATCAAGAAGAAAGTCAAAATTTAGCAATGAAAATACATGGTATTGCATTGAGAACGAATATTAATTTTTTAGAACCATTTTTTCATATGTGGTCTTCTATTGCAGATAATTATGTCAAATTGGGTGCAGATGAAATATGGTGTAATAGAATGTGTAATGCAATAAAAGAATGGTTTGTATTAGCAGTTAGAGAAGTAATACAAAATGAAAGTATGAAACGATCATTGGCATTAACAGATTCATTAGAAAATATTCCTGTTAAGCTAACTTCATACGATCATACACCTTTTCAAGGAAAGAAAACTGTTAATTTAAGTGGTATGTCTTTATTAGAATTTCTTTTGCAACGAAGAATAAGAACAATTGGTGTAAAAATAATGTCATTAATGATAGAACAATCATATGGTTTTAACTTATCTTCTTTTGATTCTTTATTACGTCCATTAATTGATACACTTTCAATAATAACAGCATTAGCGAATGAATTATTTGGTATGGCAAGAGATTTAAAAGGTGAATCAAATTTTTCATTAACTTATCGACATATATATAATTGTTCATTGAAAGAAAGTATTGATTTTACAGTTACATTACATGATCTTGCTATAGAATTATTTGATCAAAAAGCAGAGGAAGTTCTTCATTCGTTAACATCTCCTCCTTCACAAGATCAAATATCAAGTTTTATAGATTGTTTACGTATATTAGCTTATGGTTATGCACATTGGCATCAAAAAGCAGGTCGATATGAGACTCTTATTGCAGTGGATGATCCTTATAAACAAATATTCGTATTTTCCGTTGCTGATGGAACAAATCAACGGTATAATGCCTTACAGAATATATTGGAACGATATAAAAAGCATGCAATCAATAAACAGAAAGAAGACTTCAAATGTTAATATATATATATATTTCGATGTGATCAGGTCATTTTCTTAACTATTTGTCTTTTTTTACATATAGAAAGTTATTTATTTACTTATATGCTATTTTAAACCCTTGCAAATAATAATAAAACAAATATAAATCCGAGACATTGTAATATCTATATATATATAAAGAAGAATGTCTGTTTGTTCACTATGCATTTCAACACGGTACGAGCAAATGCAATGAAATTTTGGATAGAATACCGCTTCGACCAGAGGAAGGTCACAGGATAATTTTCAACCCAAAATTCTCACATCAGGAGGGTGTTTGCCTCCTCCTATTGTTGAATTTACTACAGTAAATGTCTTTTTCAAAGAATTTGTGCGTATTATTGTTTTCTCAATAATTCAAAAACAAAAGTATATAAAACCATGTGCTTTTTGGGATTGATCACGCGACATTTTAAGATAATCGAAAGAAAACGTGTAGACTGTATAAAATGAAGTGCAACCGTATGATTAACCCTTTACCCCCCAATGTCCACTGGGATGGACATTGGTATATGCACTACTGAAAAAAATTGGAGCATACAATCCAAAACGAACTTTATGTTGGTTGTAGAGAACTTCATAAGCTCTCGATTGGTTCTTTAAAATAATCTTTTCTATGTAGCGTATGGTCGAGCTAGTTAAAACAAAAAGTGTGAATTTTCCAATTGTCGAACTTTTCTTTCATAATCCTACATTAGCAAAGATTCTGAATATTTTTTTGGTCTTGGAACTGATATCTGTACGGCAGATGCTCATGAGTTGCACAAAGTACTTTATAAAAATGATGAATGAGACATTAGATTAGAATTCTTATGAGTCTGTAATGTCCATCCCGGTGGACATTGGGAAGAAGTGGCATGAAAATGGTCATTTTCAATAAACGACACGACTCATGTATACGCATAGAAACGATTTTTTTTGAACGATTAATACTGTTTTTGACAAATAAGAACATTATTTAGAGAGTATCAGACTTTCAACTCAATTTCTTTCGAACTTTCGAGGAAGACAGCTCCTCCCGTCAAACGATAAAAGGAAAAATTCAGCGTTAATGACAACTTCAGTTCAAGCCATATAACTCATGACACCTCTTGTCTATGATGCTTCAAACAAATTATATGTACGCAACTTCAATCAAAATATAACAAGTGATTTAGTGGCATGAATGATACCCTTCTCACTAAATTTACCATCAAACCTGCATAAATCCTTCAGTTATTTGGATATAGGACTTCGTAACTTCAAATATTTCCAACAAAATAGAAATGAGAATGAAGTTCTTGAGTATTAACGATATTTCTTTATAAATAAAAAACTATAAGAAAGGCCAATTTTAAGTCGCTCCCCCCCAATGTCTACCCCAGTGGACATCGTACTGTACTAAGTACAAACAACTTTATGTTTTGCCTATTATAGCATAAGCATACTGATGATTAGCAGTCATAAAATTAATAATTGGCTCACTCATAGCTTTTCGAAAACTCTCGTGGGGGGTAAAGGGTTAAGAATATCTATCAAATAAAGAAAGTAAAATGTGAGATAAAATTCCGTCACTCAGAGCTCATAATCTATATATATATATTAAGAAGAAGTTATGTTTGTCTCTGTCTGTTTTTTATGCATTTGGGCACCGCATAAGCTAGCGATCAGAGACCGAAAACGAGTCGAGTACTCGGCAACTCGACTCGACTCGACTCGGTTTATGTCGAGTCCGAGTGTAAAATTTGAGAAATGTGTCGTGTCGAGTCGAGTTTGACTTGAAGAACTCGACTTTTTAAAAATTTCTTCATAATTTTACCATTTGTTTCTCAGTATTAGTCATCGTCAATGTTAGACAAACTGAGATGAGACACTGTCAATTCATTTCAATGAATCGGCTGAAGAAAGCATTAAAATGAATAGATAGCGATGAACTGACGACGCTAGATAAAGTACACTGAATGATATACACTAACTTTCATTGTGGAGTAAAACCATGGAGACCCAACCACTTTTTGGAAAAATGTTTTTTTATCAACTTTTTTCTGCTGGTTAGACCGGTATGCAGTAGAAAATAAGTTTGGCCGAAAAAAACTCCAAGGTCGTATTTGATATAACAGAGATCCAAGATGATTTGTCGGAACACCGATAGGCAGACTCGATTACTATGGTTGTTACAATGTTTCGAGCTGATATTTTAGGTATAGATAGGCAGCTACTAGACAAGCAAAA
>JAJEKB010020935.1:951407-967278 GCA_022393335.1 Macrotrachela quadricornifera
AACAATCTACAATCATAACGACACTTGTAACATTTGGCACAAATATTTTGTGACTAAATTTTGTCTTTTGGGAAGGAAATCATTAAAGCTGACAAATCGATTTATGATTGCATGACCAATGAATTTTCCTTAGGACGATAGAATTCGCTAATCATTTATTTTCATTAGTAGAGTGTAGCAGTTCTTTGTTGGCACAAGAAGTGAATGATTAGGACGCCCGTCAACGACTAATTGAAGAATTTTTCTCTCTACGAATATAAGTTCCGTTATCATTAACTCTGGACAAACATAGAATATAAGACTGTTCATGACAAACACTATATTTATCAACTGTGTTCTGCCACGAATAGAGCTTTGATGATGCTGTGTTTATCAGTGATGATCAGAGAAATAAATGATTTTGATAGAGGAGCTCGCAACTATCAATTTGAGCAAATTCTTGAATATCTGAATGAAAGAACAATAGACGATAGGATCGCTCCATAAGAAAATCAATCGATTTTATGCTGAACTATTTTATCTCAGATAAAGTGATGCATACGATAAAGAAATAGAGCAAAAGAATAGAAATATCTCACTGGTTTTTTTTTCTGTAGATTTCATTTCCAAGAGATTTGATTTTATTTGAGTGTAAAAAAAGAAATCTGATTGGGGTCTATTCGAAACTTTTTCTTTGTTAATATTTCATTTTTTTTTCTTTTTCTGAACAATTCAGTGTATTAAAGAAAGTTAAGATAAAATGAAAAGCAGTCTCTTATCTGCCATGAAGATATTATAAAGAGTGACAGATCTAGTCCAACTATTCTAGATGTGATCGATCGATAAATGATTTAAAGAAAAACAAGAGAAATTTATCGAATCGAAAACAAATTTGTTTTCTTCTAAAACTTGTCAGAAGACCTCTTCAAGTGTCTTTCTACTATCCTGTACGAAAATACATTTTCAAATTTTGAAGATCCAAATCAATGTGTATAGTATTTGTTAAAGAACAATTAATAGATTTGAATAAATCTAATTAGTCGTTGTCGTCATGACTTTGCGTTCGAAATGAAAGAATGGCCGTTTTCAAAAATCATCAAGTAAAATAAAATGATCTCTTCGAGTGATACTAAATTCTTTCTGCTTTCTTGCCGGTTGATTTAATTTCCTTCAAAAGAAAAGTTGAATAAATAGTATTTGTCATTATTGTGTTCATCTGTTAGGTTGAAAGTAGAAGATAATATAATAGAAATTCATATGAGAAATAAGTAGTTCATAGCACTGATCTGTACATTTATTTTATGTAAATAGAAAAAGAGTCATTAAACTCGTCAGTTAATCGAAGGTCAAAGAATAAATAAATAAAGATTTGAAAAAGAGTCTATTTGATTGATTCTAAAGACAAATGTGATTATATTAAATTAATTGAATCGAAGAACGAATCACTCGAATTGTCATCAAAAGATTTGTTTTAGTTAAATGTTTCGTTTGAGGAGTTCGAAATGATGAGAAATAGGACACCAAATGAATGATTTTCCTCAGATTTTTGTTTATTTAAAATAAATGTTTGAAGTTTGAATATTTTCAAATGAAAATATGTCAAATGAAGAATTCTTTCTTATCTGTTTTATTCATGAATTTTCTGTTAATCTTCCACGTAAATATTTTTTCAGTCTAAATGCATCTAAAACACGGTTGGTTGTGTGCGAAATCCAGCGGACAAACGCAAGGACTGTCTCCAGTGAAAGATTCTTCGATGTCTCCCCCAAAATAAGTCACAAGACCCTAAAAAAATTTTCATAACCACAGTTTTGTATGAGGAATCGAATGATGTAAAAAAAAGTATATGTTAATTTTTTGCATAAAATGGCTGTATGGACGAATGCTCGATTAGCTGGTAAAACCTTTCTTAAGTTTTGGTCTACAAAACATGAATAAACAGACAAACTGTAGTTACATCTACAAGTAAAGATGTAAAAAAAAGCACAAAGCATTGAATTTTGATAGACAAAAAAATAATGAGTTTTTCAAAATTTTTGTACCTAAATGACCGGATGTATCCAAATGGATACATGAAGCCATCACATGCTGAAGAACTTAATGGTTCTAAAAAACAAACTCTTCCTATCTTCATGGTGTAGGAGTAATAAAAATACACGAAAAAATTCTTTTACCACTTGTCTTATTATAGTCGGCTGGAAAGGATTAATCAGAAAAGTGACACCATCTAGAAAACGTTCATCACCACTATAAACATAAGTTTGAAATAAGAATGCAAATATTTGAACACTATTTAAGCCACGACTTTCTTGATAAAAACTAACATTATTAATCTCAAGTGGATTCTATATTCCCCATATTGTACGCGTATGATTTTCGCCAACCAAATACCAATTATGTGTGAGAATATGTGTGGTAATATTGAGATTAAGTATGTAAGCACGTTATCGTTCATCATCATTTTGAGCAAGTAATTGATGTACTAGTGGATGAACAAATTGATGACCAACAACTTCATCAGAAGAAGAATCACCATAAAACTGAAGTTCAGGGTAAACAGGAGAAGGATACCAATGTGGTCTATAAGGAAAATTAGTACGATTCGCCACTAAACGACTAGAATAATCCACAATACCTAAAGAATGTATCAAGAGTAAAAACGATTTAAGCATTAAGCTATTTATCACCTGTGACTTTGTTGAGTAATTCAAATGTTTGAAAATGTGTCCACGTTTTTTTTCTCACTTGTGTATCGCGTGTTACAGTATACCGAAAAACTTGACTGCCCAAATAGATCGCAGTTCAAAGGTCATCACTGTCACAAATATTCTTCCACAAGTTCGAATATCACCCCAAGACGCCATATTACAGTCGCATACAACACCATACCTTACATATTTACTAGGTGCAATGAAATAGTTTTGAAAATAATCTACTTTTCGCGCCAATATCCACATTTTAAAACGAATGACAACTAAACCTCGATTTGTCACAGCGACTACAGTCCTACCTCAACTCAAAGATGCATTGCGAGTTCGATTTAATACAGCCAATGATGAAACATTGACAATTGATTGACGATTAAGCATATATTGTGCACTATTAAAAACACGCCAAGCATCGATACTCGAAGCATTCGAATCGAAACGAATGACACCACAAATTGAACCGAGCCAAACACGACCATCGAATGATGAAGAATGACTAATACCCAATCGAATTATACTAATAAACGGCAAATGGCTAATATCAGATCTAAGATTGGAAATTTGTCCAGCTAATCGAGAAAAATACCAGTGAAATCGTCCCGATGGCATCTTAACTGGTCAAAGTAAAGTTATACCGGTATTTTGTCCAATCCATAATTTATCTTGATGATCATTAAAGACTAATGATGTTATGGGTGCATCAATAAGACCATTAACATGTTCAAACCGCCACTCTTCATTGATATTATCATAAGTATGAATCCAAAGTTTGCTCTTCGTACCAACAAATATTGTTCGTCAAGCAGAACTCCATGCTAATGAAGAAACATTAACATTGATTCCATTCAAAAAGAGAACAATCGTAAATGTGGATAGATTCAGTCCATGAAGACCCGAATCACTCCCAATATATAATCAACCGGCGAATTTCAGATCGTTCACGAATAAATCCGTCTCAATTTTTGTCGTATTCATCAACATGCTAGGTGAGACAAGGGTGCGTACAACTCGACAATCTGTAGCATTAGATGAATTATAGAAAATCATTTGAATTCGATCAGGTAATATCAGAGCAGCCGAGTACGCATCGATCTTGTTTTCATCATGTGATACAGGTAGATAGCTTGCATTACTAGTTACTTCTATCTCCGATAGATTGATTAAAGTGCCATTACCAGATAACGACATCCAAGACATATGCAAATTCATAACATCTGACCTTTGTGTCAACAGCCAAACACCTTCGGTAGCTTCAGAATGATGCTGTGGTAATGCAACAATTTGCCAGATAGAATAAGTATCATTAAGCACAGGTCATCCACTAGATTCATTAGCAAAAGGTGTAAATAAATAACGTTCGACCATCACTTGTTCGTACTCAGCATCAGGGATGGGTCCTCCTGAGCATAAATTACAAAATTGTATCAACCAAACAAAAGATAAAGTTAGTTTTGACGACATGTATAATCGACATAGTTGTCACAAATCAACACAGAATATTCTAAAAAGAAACAATCCATATCCATCGGATAGTACTGTACAACATTGGTGCTTATCAAATTAACATTCATCTAATTAATCGGCTAAGATACTTTTACCATTGATATACATCTTCTAAGTATTTTTTCAATCTAAATTATGTATTCCCATTTCTTAATCACATCTTTAGACAATGCGCCTTATTCATTAGAATTATTCAAAAGGACAAGTTAATCTGTAGACTTCAATAAACATTGTATAATGTTTTTAATACACTTTTGCTATTGTTATATTAAAAAACTGCATATATACGAGGCGCCACACTTTTATTTTTATTGGTAGGACTAAACTGCATCTCATTGGTGCATTAACGTTAAATCGTCTCCAAAAGATGACTTAAGTATGCTTTATCATTTCTATCGATCTGATTGGTTAATTCAGTTTTATCTTGTTCAGTCTGTTTGGGGCCTAATTCACTTTTTCATTTCAATATGTTTGACCTCGATATGAATAGACGAATAAAAAGAATGTATGCGCTCATGAACAAGCTTGAGTATAATTCATTCTTATAATATTTCAAATGTTATAGGTCAAGATGATCATTGCGGACGGAGAAAAGATAGATATATGTACAATGAATTTTATTCAAGATGCCACTATTATATATAAATATATATATTCAATTGTTTGAAAAATTGTTAGTTACAAAGAGCATGAATGATTCAGTTGTTAATATTGTTGATCTACCTAATGAAATTTTGCTTATTATTTTCAAGAAACTTAATAATATCGATTTGTTATACTCATTTGTTGGCATTAATCAACGACTCGATAATGTGATATGCAGTATTGATTTCACTCGAGCTATCGATTTAGTAACGATGTCATCAAATAAAATGGATGATTCAAAAATTGATGCACTATTTGATCGATTTTGTCTGCACATATTACCTAGAATTCATGAGCACGTGAAATATCTTACTATTGAAGCATGCTTCTTTCAACGTATTTTTCATATTAGTAATTATATTAACTTACGCAAACTTACTCTCGTCAATCTCGAACTCAATATGGCTTCTCATATTTTTTGTGGTATGTTGTTTAAGAGGTAGAACAATATTTTTCATTTATGGTAAATTTTTAGAGAAATCTTCATTTATACAAACATTCGGACACCAAATTTCACATTTGGTTTTAATGTTTATCGATAAAATTCCAGAAGCAACAATTGATAATTTATTAATTGATAATTATGTCAATATTTTTGCTTTGTTAAGAAATCTCAAACATTTGGAGTTGAATGTAAACAACTATTATTCATTTATACCAGGATTGTTCAACGGTGAATCTTCGCTTCGGTGTTTTTCGTCGAGTATCATTCATTTACGCATCAAATTAAACAATTTTGACGATTGTCTTTATCTACTTAATGGTCGTCTAAGTCAATTACATACATTTATTGTCAATCTTGATTACATCCATGATCCAGCAAAGCTTAGAAGACGTAATTCATCAATGTTCATACGTCACACATTAGAACTCATCAATAATGCGGTAAAATACTAAATAGAAGAAAAACAAAGTTTTTTTTGATTTTAGTCTCTATCAGAACTGTTAAATTAATAATAGCTTGAGGTGCACAATGAATAGCCAGGCGAACATGTAGGAAAATATTTTATTCAATATATAACTATTTGGATAAATAAATATATATAGTATCATTTTGTCAAATGGTATTTCTCAAAGTTCTTACAGAATTTAAGAAAAGAATATGCTAAAGCTTAAGCCCATGAAGTAACCTATATAGAGAAAGGAGTGTTTTATCCAGGTTTTGTAATCTGCGAGGACAAGCAAAAATCTTTTAAAGTAGAGCTACTGTAAGAATTACCAATTCTGCCTAGTACAGGTATTGAGTTCAGGTACCTGACTAGTCTAAAAATGGTACTCTGATAATAGTATATCATAGATACCTGTCAATATCTGGATACTGTAAGGTACTTTCGAGTACTGTATGACTGGTTGAATAATTCATTATTAAGACACTAAGTGTTTTTATTCACTAAACAGTTGAAATAATATTTGTCACAAATCTTTTCGAATTATACAAATTTCTGAACATATACCCACGTACTGAGGTAATTTTTAGCTGTGTATCTGACCAAGTGCTTCTGAATGATGATAATAGGATACTTGTATTAGTGTCCCACTAAAAAGCGTCTTAGTACAGGGACATCTGAAATTCAGTACATTTAGTTGAGCTGTTATACTTATGCTTTCAAAGCATCTCAGTTTTATAAGCTATGTAATCGTAATTTTCATTTATTCTAACCTTAGGGCATTATTATTAATTCTTTGAGTACTAGTATCCCGAATAAAGGATCATTTTTAAGTATCTTAAATTATGTATCACCCATCAGTGCAAAAAGATGTTGCGGTGAGATTCTCTTTATAATGTAATTGAAAGTCATTTCTGAGCCAGAAGACGGTATATCAATCTGTTCTCACTGAAGATCTGTAGTATGGGTCGTGGTCATTGGTTAACAAAGTGCTAATAGAAAACGCATTATAGAAAACCTACCCTAGTCGAACTTTTCTCCCCTTCTTGACCCAATCAGCTCTCAATGTGTTCATACCGCATGACTTTCTTGCTCAAGATAACTGCTTGAGTGTTTTGCATGAGTCACAAGAAAATGCAACTATGAAGTTGTATTAAAATTTGATTTATTTTGAACGTAAAAATGAAAAAAATATAAAAGTTATTTGATAACGGAAATGCTTGGATAAAAATTCGAGCGCATGAGCAAGAATTTCAAGTGATAGAATACGAAGTTTAAGAACTTGAGCTCACCCAAAGGTGTTAAGTCTTGCCTCCAGATGTGTCCATAGCGCATGACATTCTTGCTCAAGTTATTCATGTTTTTCATACGCATGCCACAAGTTTGACTAGAGTAGCTAATGAATAATTTAGTTTAAGTAAGATCTGCTGATATTCTCTAATAAGGTTCAATACTTGTCAATATGTTAGATTTGGTTTCAAGTATAATGAATTGTTCTTACGTCAAGCAAATTTGACAATGAAGTTTTTTTTTTTTCACTTGTGTATTTCAATTCATTTGCATGTATTACATTGTCTTTGAGTTGTTCCTTAATATTTAAAATTAATATTAGACTATTTTTGGAATCCATAGTGTTTTATTTGAGAATGGATAAGTAACATAGCAAGTAAAGTAGAAGATTAATTCGTATGAAAAACATTAAGTCGAATATAGTATGAGATTATCATTTTATAATTGTTAGGTAGAATTGAATGAAATAATTCATCAGTAGGTGTCCATTAACTGAATGTATCATCCAGTAGAAAATTGATGGAATACTAAATATTTTTACATGTTTTTTTTTTATAGAAAACTGCACTTAAACTCAAATGTTTTTCATTATTTGTGAAGTTTTCAACAGCTGCATTTGATGATCTAGTTGCACCATTGCTTGGTCAAATGTTCAATTTAGAAAAACTTACCTTATCTTTGCGTGTTTTTGGGCGAACTTCATTCATTGATGGCATTTATCTGGATGATTTTATACTCAGTCGAATGTCATATTTACATACATTTCATTTTGATATTGTAACCGAGTCTAGCACGTTTGATGGACAATTTACACTAACTCGTGATGATATTCGACGGAAGTTCATTCAAAGAGGATTTCATGTGGATTGTTACATCGACTATCGTTATGATATAGCACATCGTATTCATGTTTATTCAATTCCATCCAATATGGAGCATATACAACACATTACACATGGTTTTTCTGGTGGGATGTTTGCAAATGTTAAAAGTCTGAATGTGTGGGATCTCCATCATTCTTTCGAACACGATTTCTTTGCTAAAATTTCAAGTTCATTTCCATTACTCAGTTGTCTGACACTCTCCAATAGAAAGGAACAAAAGGAGAAATTATCATATCAGTTAATGAAATCTGAAGGAGTATTCTCAATTATTGAGTATCCTCATCTCGTCGAACTCGTCTTTTCAACTGTACATATCGATTATGTGGAAGAATTTCTTTCTAACTCGAATACACGTCTACCTTGTCTTAGTATGCTTTGTGTTAAATATGAACATTTAGTAGCTGTTACAAGAAATTTTACAAGAGATACAACACGTATCAATTGTGCAAAACTGAAGCAAATTATTTTTGATGATAAAGTGCCAATGGTATATCCGAGAGACTTTTATGTATATTTTCCTTTATTGTAAATATCGTTCTTAAATGTAATTATTAGACTTGTTTAATAACAATAAAATCAAATGCAACTATCTAATTTTGTGAAGAGATTGAGTGCTTGTTGCTCCATTCACTGTGACTGTAAGATGACAAATCTAGTTTCAATGAATTGTTTTGATAATTTGGATTTATTTATTTATTTATTTATTCTCATTTAATACTGTTTCAACCATAATAATAACAACATCTGTCAGAGATGGAAATAGTACGTATATTTTAGGAAACTATTGTATTGAGAAAATATTCCGATAATTTGGTAAAAACATTTTTCTTAAAGTGTTTCATGGAAACACTTTTAACATATTAATAAAATTATAAAACTTGTTTTCAAGTCAAATTATCTCTTCCAAAGAAATATTTAAACGGCAAAGAATTTCTCGTTGATCTAATTGTAATTGCATAGTTTTGCTGCAGACTTTTATCGGTTTGTGTAGATTATTTTCATTATATTTGATGGTAGATACCATATATTTTATTTTCTACTTCGTATCTTTTCTCAAAAACATATCAGAATTTATTGTATAATAAGGTAACAAAAGTATCGTTATTTTTGGATTCAATACATTGTACAATTACGCGTTGATTTTTTTGTGTACATGGATTGTTACGCTTGCAGTTCCTTTTTTTTCTAATCTTCGAGTTTTGTACAAGTGATTCTAAGTCATGTTTCTCTGTGTTAATTAATCATCTTATCTGTTTTATTTTGTAGTATTCATTGGTTTTCATGTTTATTTTTTGTCAAACACCTTGTTTCTCTGTCAATATTTCTTCAGAAGTTCAAGTGTCTTGTATTGAGACATGATTCATTTCGCGACTAACGATGTGGCATTTGTTATTGTAAAACGTTTTTGCTTCTCACTAGTTTTTTGTGATCGATAGTATTCTGATGAGTGGGACGTTTTATCAGGAGGATATGAAGATATGTTGTATAGTGAATATCAGACACATAACATTTTGTCACGTATGTTGTTTCTTGCCTCTATGCTTCCCATTCTCAACTATCTTATACATTCCTTCTTTCTTTTATTTGTTCTTCCAACGTATTGATGATAGTCAGTAATGAGAAAACACAATCAAGACAGCCATCTTATCTTTTTCCAAACTGAAAAATAGTATAAACGGTATCTCAAAAGTCAGAATCATTTTAAGGAATGTGTATAACTTCATTACTGATCAATTTTAATTCAAAACGTTTTGTTTTTGTTTGAAAAAGAAGTGTGGTAAGTTTTTCTTCTAATTTACAAAGTGAAGCTTATTTTGATTGTATTTTTGACTGTTGAAAAAAGGAAAAATTCTGTGAGACCAATGTTAGAGCTTGTGAAAAGATTATTTTTTACGTGAAAGAGAGATCCTTTTTTTGTTTTTTAAATAAACTGCTTGTAGACTGTAGACCTTTCTGGTCTGCATCTTGTATTATACATATATGTTGAAGTAGAAATTGATATAACCGATGATTTTAAGTTGTACTAGCAGAGATCAAAATATTAAATTCTACTAAAAAGTTATACTATGGAAATATGTGAATTTCTATTGTAATAAAAAATAAAATTAATCCTTATACGATAATCATTTACAAAACAATATGACTGATTCATTTGTAAAGTAGAAAGCAACATTGGGGATCGTTCATTTTATCGATGAGTTTACATCTATATATATGTATAAGATTTATTTTTAGCAGGATAACACTTTTGCACCACTTGATTAACTTTACTATTAACATAATCTTTACAAGGTTGAATAAATGTTTGTATTGGTAGTGTTTGAGAATTAATAGCACGCAGTTTCGAAAACTTACATTTTCTTGAATCAATGAGATCATTTGCATAATATTTGGAAAAAAAACACATTTTGCTGTGCAAATGCAATAGGTATTAATATTATCAGATGGTGATTGTATTGAAATAATTTTATTATGGCATTCTTTTATTGTTGTATATAATTGTTCATATGTAATCACCGGATTATTTGATTTAATGCCATCAACAACTTGCAATTCCCCAATAGTAACTAATTTAAAGTGTTTATAAACCTGAAATTTAAACTGAGCTTTGCCTAGTTATCTTTTAATACCAATATGATCTCCTTATAAACAGCTTGTGTAATAACAAACTTTGAACGAAATTTCTTGTCTAAAGATTCTATATGTTCATCAAGTTTCGAATAAAATAGTTTCATTTTATATAATATTCAAATATTTTTTCTTTGATATTATTAGTAGAAATTCAAATTAAATATTCAAAAGTTGTTTTTTCTTTTCGTTTTACATATGGTATCGTTCATATAACGGTTGATTTTAGTTTTTATTACATAAGAATTTCACATACTTCGATAGTACAACTTTTTAGTAGAATTTATAACTTTAATCTCTGTAGTACACCTTAAAATCACCCGTCATTTTAATTTCTACTCCAACATATATATAGAATTGTGCGTATGCACTTGTCATTTTGTTGTTCCATTTTCTTCTATTTAATTCTTAAAATAAAGAATAAGCAAGGAGTATATGTGTAATTCAGACAGAAGAAAAAAAATACAGGTACTATCTAATTAAAAATAAATAAGCAATACAAAAAAAGCAAAATTTCAATCGGCAAAATCTTACTAATAAATATTACATTGGGCAAATCTTCAAATTCATTGGGCAATAGCCCAATCACCAGCCCTTGGTTACGCCATGGTCATGCTTGGATTTTTATCTTTCTTTTGTAGATTGAAAAAAACAATAAAAAAAACATTCACTTTTAATATATAAATGGCTGGTGTAGGTGGTAATCCAGTAGTTCATACTTGCAATACAGCGCAAACTGTTGTCCAGGAAGTAATATTTCCTTTTCTAAACATGGACACTTATCGGCAGAAAAATGACTGTTTTACTATTTTTTTATTTCTCGAAGCTGTGCTCGAATGATGCGTACATATTTACAGAGGCATCCTTCTTATACTTTTTGCTTACGAGAAATCATCCTCAACTGTTCAAATCGTTTCTAGATCGAGTATATATTCAAACTATAGACCTTAATAAGCTATTAAATACTCTCTAAGAGTTTGATTTTCCTAGATTTTCTGAGTAAAAATGCACGATTATTGCTATATGGTGAAAAAATCACAGTTGTAGCTCTAGCCGTTCTTTAAAAAATGAAAATTTACTGAAGTGTTGAAATATAAAAAACGCAAAATATGGCTGACTTCCTCTCACTTGTATTAGCTGTAACTCAACAATGGCTAAGCCGTTTGAGCTACAATTTTGGGATTCTTCCTAAGTGTGTTGAGCCTGTCTTCTATAAAAATATCAGCCGAATCGGTGGTACTCATTGAGCAACGTCATACAGAAAATGGTCGTGGCTTACTTGCAATGGCTCTTAAGGAGATGCCGCATCTCTGACCAGATCTCTTGTAGAGATGCGGCATCTCCTGATAAATTTTTTTTTTTAAATTTTAGTCTCGGGATGGGGTCAGAGAGGCGTTTCTACTAGAGATCTGATCATAGGTACGACATCACGTGTAGGAGTGTCAGGGTTTCCTAGGGTTTCTTTACCGGGAACTCGGAACCTATCTAAGGCACCGGTTTCCCGAGTTTCCAGAACCCGAGAACCCGTACTAACTTTATAGAAAAAAGCCGTAAACAGCTATGTAAATATTCCATTATGTATTAGAAATGGATAAAAATAGATTGTGACGTGAGTTTTCAAGTTACTGGGTTCTCGGAGTCCGAGCACCCGAGAACCCGATATCTTAGATGGGTTCCAGGTTCCCCGATCTTGGGAACCCGAAACTGGCACCCCCAAGCGTAGCTACAGATAATAGATGTTGCTTACAAGTTGTTTCACTAGCGCGTCACTTGATTACAGTTTGGGAAAATAAAAAATTGTGAAACGGCCATTTTTTTTGTCTTTTTCATTATAATAGTATCAAGAAAATTTAAAAAGTTTTATTTACTATGAATGTATTGGGATAAATCGAACTTTGGGTGCAGGCGACAGTGATAGGCGGGAAACGATTTACGTGGAGTTAAGTGACGAGAGAAATCGCTATTGTAAGTACTTTATAATTTGATAGCATATTAAAATACTAACTTTTTCCTCGTTTTGTTTTTTTAGTGGCCGCAAAGCAACATCTCGGCGGACCATGAAACGAAAGCCCACACCAATATTAATAAAAAAAATATGTCACTTATTTAATCCAAGATTTTCATATAATACCATGAACTTATTTTTTCTTCAATGTCGAACCTTAAATGCATTAAAATATTCTTTCTAATTTATTTAACATAATGCTGATACAATTTTTATTTATATTTATAATATTATTGAATAGTTTACAATGAAGTTTGTCGTTTAGTTGAGCTGAAATCGTTTTCACTACGCGTAATTTTATTCGATATTCTAATCAAAATTCTAATTGAATCGAAAATACATATTGACATTTCTTGCTATGATATTTCTACTTAAGCTGTCAACAAGTTCCTGATGAAACCAATTGCTCAATTCTCTAATCATTTATATGAATCAATATATTATAGTATCATGAACTATTATACATTTTACTATCTATTTCAAGAAAATAAGTTTTTAGTCGTCTTCTTTACTTATCGTAAATGTTTTTAGTATGCAAGGGAAACAAAAGAAAACTTACATTTTAAAAGCAAACATACTAAAGTGAATACATTGTGACCTGTCTAATTATGTTTATATTCTTTAAGGTTTCCATACGATGAGTATTGAAATTGGCAACACCACTTCAGAGTACATCCCAATCTCTTGTAAAACAAATAACACATATCTTGTCAGACGGAAGAATTAATTATGTGAGAAACCAAATTCAAACGACCTGTCCCTTTCTATATCATTTGATCCGAATATATTTTGCATCACATCTTCTTTCATTAACATTAACAACATTTCATCACCTAAGAATAATCAAAAATTATCAATTAAGCTCTTTGACTATTGTTATGAATAATCGATAGTTTGTCATTCATCATTCTATATAATGTTTTGTTCAAACCAGAGATGTCCATCGCAGCTGAAAAACTGCCGCTGCCGCGCCGCGGCCTTACAGGAAAAAAGCTACCGCGCTGCTGCCACGACGCGGTGATGTATTAGATAAAGCTGCCGTGCCGCTACCGCGACGCGGTCTAACATAAACTAGCCGCAGCCGCGATGGTTTTCAAAAAAACGTTTCGAATTTCACTGTTCCAACTGTATCAGACAACAGATATTGCTAGTAAACTGTCATATTCATTCAGCTCTACATTGTTCTATTTGTAAAAAGTAAAATTTCTTGCAAAATCATGTTGTTTTTCAATGTTCTAAAAAAAAGTTTGCCGCTGCCGCGATGGCTTTTTAAAACGTCAGCCGCTGACGCGCCGCTGTTGCGACAATTTTAAGAAAAATCTGCCGCTGCCGCGCCGCGATGGACATTTCTGGTTCAAACAGATCGAAATCTCTTCATTAAATTCTAAAATTTATATTTTTCAATTCGTTCATCAAATACTAGACCCAGAACAGATCACAGTTCTAAATACAGAGGAACGGGTCGAAAGAACTGATATATACCTACCAGTTCTTTGAAAGGAACTGATATGTATGTACCAGTTCTTTGAGATGAACTGATATGTGTGTACCGGTTCTTTAAAAGGAACTGATATGCTCTTTTAATCTTAATAGAATTGGATCTATGTGAGAACTTATTTATCCCATACAAATTGTATTATCTGTTCTTTGAAAGAAACGAGAAAAAAGTTGAAACATATATTGGCAATTGTATGTGTCCAGAATGAATACGAATAAATAAGTCTAAACCTTTATGAATGCTACAAAGTAATGCGATCGCATGTGCTAAGCCTTGTTTTGTTATGATATTCTTCTCGATAGCAGCATGAACCACTTTAGTTTGTATACAATAGACTCTTATTTTTCTATAATAATCGAAATAATCTCAGCTACCAATGTGAATGTGAGTTCCTCATAATGAGTATTCGCAGGAGACATTTTTTACAGGGATGTCTACGTATTACTGAAAATGCTGGTTATTAGAAAACTACACTCGCTTGTGAGATTATAATTACACACAAAAGGAATTGTTGAAAAGTAATATGTCGACGAATTTCGATTGATTACAATTAACAACAAATTGGTTTTTTTATCAATAGTAGGCTCGTTTTCATGTAAACGAGCGATATTTCCTTCAATAATTACGATATTGATACGTATGACCCACAAAATTAATAGTAATAAGATGATCAAAGGCATCTCAGTGTTAGTGAGAAAAGAAGAAGACGTAAGAATGTGATAAACCCACTTGAACGAGCATGACGAACTTATATTCGATGCTTCTCTATCAATGTAGCGACTCATAAACCAGTCTTTACTAAATATCTACGAAAACTATGTAAAAGATCTACATTAATCAATATACTATATTGTTAGATTTTACATTTTTAATTAACATTAAACAGAAAAAACTAATGTACCGTAAAAAACTGTGTTATGTTTATTTATTATATAGATAAGTCTTTTGTGTCGTCTTATATTATAAGCACGATCCACTCGCACTGCTTCAAGTTAACACTAAATGCTCTTGAATCATTTTGTATTCTGTAAAGGCAATATGATCTACTGCATGAGATGCAGATTTGTTGTCAATAGGAAAACAGTTTGTTTCAATGAATAAATAAGAACATGGGGAAGAAAATACATAAGTTAGACATAAATGGTATATAAGATGGAGAAAAATGCAAAACAAAACAGGAGTTTCAACCTATTTATGCTGAAGAACTGTTATACAAAGATCAGTTCCTATCAAAGAACTGGCAGGTGCAGGTCAGTTCCTCTCAAAGAACTGGTAGGTACATATCAGTTCCTATCTAAAGAACTTTTGCATAGTTCCTAAGATCGGAACTAATATGGAACTGTTCTAAGTCTATCAAATACATCTATTATTTCTGCACTTTTTCAATCAAAACCAGACCTATCTCTCTCTTAATGAAAAGATAAGTTCAATCTTCTAGCTTCAACTTTTGCTTTTCAGTAATTTATCCTTGTCAATATATATCAATAATGGAAATACTTTATTTTATGTAATAGAAATAAAATGCAGAAATTAGTTTCACCGGTGAATTTCGTAGTTTTATTACATTTAAATACTCATGGAAACCCTGCTCTACAAGTAACAAGTACTAGATAGGTACGAGGTAAGGTTTCTTCATGCCCCATGAACCTCATCCTACGATTTTCGCTTCCTCGCTTCGTCTATCCTGATGAACTAGGTTTTTAAACAACTCCGTCTCCATCCGTCAGATTTCCGCCGCGTTCGTCCCGTGCAACTCGTGTACGCAGATACTCACATATCTTCCCTGAGGGTGATGGTGCGACGGAAATCTTTATTACACATACATCAACACACATGTCTCTGCT
>JAJEKB010020935.1:967288-1008626 GCA_022393335.1 Macrotrachela quadricornifera
TCGTTATCAGTTTCACTGTGTTATGTAAGAACAAAGAAAATGAAGAACAGAAAATAATTTCAATAATCAAACTGAATAAATTGAGATGTCGCTCATTGTAGAAAGGTATTTTTGTAAGATATTTTTTAAATTTTGTCATTAAAGAAGATTTGCTAAATTCATAATAATCACTCACAGTAATATCTGATAGTTATAGATAATATATAAAAAGAAATAAAATAGATGAAAATAGTATTTTAATTTTTTTTTGACAGTACATAGCAATAATTAACGCGTCGATTCTATAAGTGTCATTTAGCTGAAATCTGAAGGCAAGGAAAAATGATATATTATTAAATATGTATTTTAGTGATGCTCATAAAAAATTGGAAAATATATTGTATAAATATGATTGATAAACGGAAAGTACTGCTGACACTTTTCTCTACTATCTGAAACATTCGATATAGTTCCTTTATAAATGTAAAACTTGTAACATCAAACATGAGACATTTTGATTTTATATTAATTCAAAGAAAAGTCAGCGATGATAATTATTTTACTTTCAAAGTTAAAATAGTAGAAATTTAAAAAATCGATCTATTTTCTGTCATATACAAGTCACAAATAAACAATAACTCTTGACATTGTTTTATTTTGTGTCACACGTGTGACAGTCAATTAAGCTAGTATAAAAAGTAAAATTACCAATGTAACAGTGATCTTCAGTATCGATAAATTTGCACGACTTTCATCTCTTTTCTTCAAAGTTCGTATCAAAGTCAGTAATAATGATTGAATATCCACTTTATAGATTGTCTGGGTGAAATATATTAAAACCGTTTACGTTTCAGAAAAATCTAACGAGTGAGTAATAATAAATAGCTAAACTTTCCATTGCATACTTTAATTTCTAAGTAGATTTTTATTAAGAACACAAAATATATCATAAGATGCGACATGAAAAGATCTACAATTTACAAAATAAAGCTTAGTATGATTATTTTCAAAATAACTGCAACTTTATGCAACATCTTTTTGACAGAGATGGGCAAGTCACCCAACTTTTTACTTCAAATGAAGTTGCCCTTCTGTATTCTGTAGATCCTATCACGCTGCATCTTGTGATATATGCTGGTTTTTTAATAAAACCTATGTTGCGTTTAAAATGTGCACTGCAAAGTTTAGCCATTTGTTATGGGTCAAGTGTTTATTTTATATTCATTCTATTTTTGGCACATCTACAAGAGAAGATAGAGTGATTTTCGAATAGAATTTATATATAATAGAAGAAAAAAGAATAGAATTCTAGGGGTAACTAATGCTAGCAATCATTTCCGAGAAGAAACACTTAAATATCGGAGTTTAAGAGTAAACATCTCCTCTTTTTAGATAAAAAAACGTTTCAAAACTGGTTTGTTTGTTTATGTAATCTAAAGATAGACTGGATTTATAATGATCTTTTAATTCGTTTGAATGAACTCAATTTAGTCTGCTACTACCTCTTAATTTGATTCTTACGAAAAACTGTTATTTCAAAACCATCAAAATTTTCGTGACACAATATTTACACGCGGTATGCCTAGGTGAAGATGAAGGCGCCCAAGTGTCGCGCGCGGAAGTATTGTTGCACAAATATTGTACAATCGTTTCATTACTGGAAAGCAAATATGAGGCATACTTGTCTCGAATAACATACGATGTATAAGTAACGACATAAAATGTTGACTCCTGTTTCATTTCAGTAGAAAAAATGCTGAAAAAAAGAATTTTTTTCCAAAAGATAGAGCTTTTTCTTCTTCTTTGAATCGTACATAGTTTATTTTTATAACACGTGTATAAATAAAGCAACATAATAAAAAAAATGTCGACTGTCATATCTCTTTCATAGATAGATTGTAAAAAGAAAATTTTGTTATCAACTGATAGAAAAATTTGACTTCTTTCGAGTGGTATATGATTTGTATTTATTGCACATTCATAAAAATACATATTAAATGAAAAAGAAAGAGAAGGATTTGTGCATACAATTTGCTATTCTTATATTAATTAGGCAAAGAACATCATGTTAGAAATAAAATTAATTTGATTTTCATGTGCTTATTAAATAGTCTTTGTGAAACAGTGATTATTTTGACTTTTATGAACTCGCTAAAAGTAGTTTGTAAAATGATAACTAATAATACTTAACTATCATCTATCGATATTTTTGACTAATTCGTATAAAAATCATATAGTTTTTGCCTGAGTCTTTTTTTAATCGTTCTCTTATAAAAGAAAAATACGGATTAGTTTTGAGAATGTCTTTTTTTTTTTTATTGTGGCATTTTATTTATATATGTACGATTCAAAAGAGAAGAAAAATCTTTATCTTTTGATACAAAAATTTCTTTCAGTATCTTTCTATCGAAGTGAAATAGAGACTAACATACTTTTGCATCGTATGTTATTTATTAATCATACATTAGATTCTACATACTATGTTAACATTATACTTGCAAAGCATACATTCAAAAAGAAAAGATGGTGCATATATGTACTCGCTAATAATATTAGATGATACCATATAATTCTAGTTTATTGTACTGAAAATTTATTAATTATTAAAAGTTCATTCAATAGAATAAATAAAAATTTTCAATTATTTTCGACCAATTTGATTTATTTATGATCAAGATATATTTCATAGTTATTCAGAATATTTTCTTTCCAAGCCAAATAGAAACTGCATGTCTAGTATTTTTACAAGTTGAATTAATAGTATTATAATCAAACCATTCAATGATTTTTTCTGAAAATTGCCGATCTTTGATATTAAATTTAATTAATGATAGATTTTCACATCGTTTGAAAATCATTTTTATTTGATCTAAATCATCTATTGATATTTCTAAATATTTAACATGTTGTGGAAGAATTGTAAAAATATTGTTTGTAGTTCTACAAAATTTGCGTAGATAAATCCGATTATGAATAATCAATGAAGATAAATTATGAGTTTGTTTCATGAAGTTATTAATATCCATCCATATATTTTGACTATAATTGTCATAATATTTGATTGATAGTTCCATTTGAACAATTTGTGAAATATTGATAAATATGGTAAGTGATGATAGTGATAATGAGGAGCAATATGCAGAAAAATCAAGATAAATTTCAGTCACTTTAGGAAATAATGGATAATTTGTTGTTGTCGATATCTACAAGTAATCAAACATTAAAATATTTTTAAATTGAATAAAACTAAGAAAAATTTTCATAACTGAAAGCGAAAATATTGTAATTAGATTCGATTAATATTTTGGAAAATTTTATTAAATCTAATAATCATACTGAGTATTAAAGATTCTTTTAAGTAATTTTCATCAATCAATTTTTAAAATAAAAATATTTCTATTTATTAATATTTTTTGTTCGAAGAAAATCGTCGAATATCTAAATTTCAAAAATCGAATAACATACTTTTTCTTGAATGTCATAGGCTAATGCTTTGTTTAAATCGAAAGTTAATGACTTGACATTGTTCATTATTGATAAATCATTATTCATCATCGATGGATAAGTAGACAATGCAAATCTTTCAGATTTAGGTATGTAATATATAGAAGATATACATTTTGGTGATGTATAAAGAATAATAGTTTGATTTTTACGTTTGTAATTAATAGTATCACATTCACAAATAACAAACCATTTTTTTTGTTCTAACCAAAATAATGTTTGATATGAAATCATAATTAGATCAAGATCTAAGAAAGTTTGTTTAGTAGATCTTGTTTCAGTGAAATAAAATTCAAATTTATTTAATTGAGATAAATTTTTTAGAATGAATTGTTCCCATCGTTTACCATTCAACATTTGTTTTCCACCAATTAATTCAAGATGACGTAAGAATGGTGTTAATAATAAAAATGATTCATATTGATCTATAGTTGCATATATATCTTTGATATTTAATGATGTTATTTGTTGAAGACATTTAGTAGATATATTTTCAATCATATCTGTTGGAATATATTGCATATTGAGTGTATTTAAATGAGGAGAAGATTGGAATATTGTACATAAATTATTTATATCAATGTGATTATTTATAATTAAATATTGAATTGTACAATTCATTGGTAATGAAATATTTCTTATTCTTTTATTTTCTATATTAAATTCTAATCTATGAAGAGTTGATTGTGAAATTATTGATGATAAAAGATTTGTAGTTGTTTCTACATATGTATTATGATTTTCATTTATTTCAAATGAGAATGAAATCAATTTATCAAGATTAATACGTTTTAAAATGATATTTAATTGTGATTCATTGATATTACGAAGATTTAAAGAACGAATTCGAATAAATTTTTTAAGATCAAAATGAGATATAAATAAATCTATTTGATCTAATGTATTATTATCATTTAAAATTGTTAATGAAATAACATTTTGAGGATTAATTAATCGACATAAAACATAAAAATTTGGTTTTGAAATCAATTTCAAATCTAGATCATATCGATCATAAGTGATGGCAATTGATCGGAACAATCTTGAGACTGGTCGAATTGAAAATAAAATTGTTTCTGTATTAAGATTATCAAATATTCGATGAAGTATTTCTACTGGTAATGTTTCAATTGATGGATTTATATCATTTGACATTGGAATGATATTCTATGTTGGAAGTATTTTAATATATATTACTTTTAAAGATATAAATAATTGTGTGAATTTTTTACAGAACACGTTTTTTCTTTTGTCTTTGACATAAACTAATAAAAGAACGAGAAAAAAAAAATCTAACTAACCAAATGAAATTAGATAAGATGTCATCTATTGACGAACATGTTTTGTAAGATTTTTTTTTGTCTTTAATTTCTTATCGATGAAGATTTAATAAATATAAATAAATATTTATTTTAAACAATTAATGACTATTGAATTTCATTAATCATTTGTTATATTGTTTTTATTTTGAATATATCATCAGTTTATCGTTGCATTTATATATAGAATTCTCATAAAAACTTCAAAGTAAAATCATAATCGGTAGATTTTTAAATACTAACATAAATGAATAATTGTATGTCAATATGCGGAATTATCATCATCTTTATTTATGAAAATGGTTATTATTCCATTTGTTCATTTAAAATAAGATCTTTACTAATTGGTTTTTAGTGATTAATGACAAAAATCATACGAATCAGAAAAAGTACACATTCATTAATACTTGTTTCATGTTGTGAAAATCGCTGTAAAATCAATGATTATATGATATTTTATTACGATAATAAAAAAGAACTAGTTTTGATAATTGACGTCATGCCGGAAATGTATTACAAAAACGTCGGAAAATTTAGCACCATATTCGGTTTTTTTCTTATCCGGGTTCGTTATATTACTTGAGTTGAGTTTAAGAATCATGAGTTAGATAACGAATTTTAAAGATCATAAGCTATTGTAAAATCATCACTTAATCTTTTCCAATTCATATATGATTCGTAACGATATCATAGTGTTATGAATAAGCAGAATCTCGAGTGAAAACAAATAAGTATCATAAGTTTTAAAAAAAAGATTAGAAATTACTGCAACATTTACATATAGAATAATAAATGAAAGTAATCATAAGAAAAAAATGAGATTGTAGTTGAGCTTATCTATAGAAGTTGTATAAAAAGTTGAACTTACATAATGATTTCATAATAAATGTAATCACATTTATTTTCAATCGGAAAATTAAGTAAATTTATGAAAAGCTTACAAATATTTTCTTTTTTTTCTTTTAAAATTTTTTAAAATAAATTATTCGAAAATTTCAATGGTATACACTAGTTATAATAAAAAGATATATCTTGCTCTTGTTTGAAATAAGATCATAATTGACTTTATAGAATTCGATGACCATTAAAAAATATCAGATATTCTATAATTATCATAATATGTATAAAAAAACGACTGAAAAGACAAATTTAGACAATAATTATAGTATGAATAAGTACGATAAATGATATACAAGATATTCCAAAAACCACCTAAAATAAAAATTTGAATATCTTCCTTACAGCTCGAACAAACGAGCCGATTTTTTTGTCAATAATAGAGATATGTTCAAAGTTTATATCCATAAAGGCATACCTAAAGAGATCCTTTGTTAAGTATCACTAAAGGATGGCCTAGAAGTCTTGACTCGATTTGTATAACTTATTTTTTTGTCTTGAAACAGGTCTTTAAAAATTTGTCTAAATGCTAGAAAGATGCAATAAAAGACGCTCTACAAAACAGTCTATGACTAATCCTCCCTAACTCTTTAAAAAAGTTATTAATTTAGAAATATTCATGACAAAAAATAAAAATTAATCGTGGACATGTTAGAATGATGAAAGCTTTATTTTGTTAAAAAAACTTTGTTTTGATTATAAAATATTTCTTCATCATGAATGTTACAGCAAAGAATATTAAGGATTTTCAAGGCGTTAAGTATGTTATCTATTATTGCTTCATATTGCTTAGGTGTAATTTTTCGCTATTTTAAATTAAAAAAATCCACTAACGTTTTATTCTTGTGTTTTTCTTCATAATCTCTAAATATTTTCAATGGGCAACATGTCTACAAATTTTGCATCTGCATCACTTGTTTCGATTCTTCCTTCAAAGAAATCATTTACCACATCTATAGCTGCGTTCGTTCGACGTTATGAATCTTGATCATCATGAAATATGATTTTGTTCAGATTTTCCACAACTTCATTAATTGTCAGAATTGTTTTTTCACGTCAAAATGTTGCATGTAAATTACTAGTCATGTACGTTCTTTTACGTTTATCAAGTGAACATTGAGCACAATTAATAGGATCATCTTGACATATCAAACCTTACGTGGTAATCCCATCCAGAAACATAACATCACTTGGATACTTTACTATTGATACTTCTCTTCAATCAGCAAGAATTTTAAATGAATCTTCAGCATAAACTACATCATTTTTGCTAGTGTGAAACTCTTCAATTGAAAGTATTCCACAAAAATCAGTATAATAACAATTTTATTCTATTGCCATTTATAATCATTTTTTTTGCATAATTAACAAGTTGTTTTTTAAGTATATTAATCGTTTTATTGCTTTCTTCAATGGTTCTGTTCGAAAAGTTCGTGGTGCACTACATCTTGATTCATCTTTAATTGTTTCTCGTTGTAATATTCGGCTTATTTTTTTTAATGCATCACAATGTAATGATAGTAGTTTTTCATAAGATTGTATTTCATCAGCAATATCGGCTGTTATCCATATGTGACCCATTTCTTTCACAGAAACGAGTGTATTTATAGGATGAACTGGCAATCGAATATGTGAATAAAAAAAGAGATGGATATCATGAGAAAAAAGAGAAAATTATTAAAAAGACCTGGAAAAGATAGCACAAACATAGGAAGATATAAAATACACAATGTGAATATACAGAGAACAAAAGATATTTCGAATGCCTGGATAAAATATAGTGGCATCTAGGGACTGATTCTAAATACAGTAATATTATGAGATAATAGAAGATAGAACACCACATACCTATAATAGGTTATATGATGACTCTAAAATGATTATATGAATGAACTGAATGTCCACAGTTAATTTTTATTTTGTGTGATGCATATTTCTAGGCTGATAACTTTCTTAATATAGGAGTTAGGGAGGATTAGTTATAGACTGTTTTGCAGAGCGTTTTTTATTGCATCTTTCATCATACAGACAAGTTTTTAACGATCTGTTTAAAGACAAAATAATTAATTATACAAATCGAGTTAGGACTTTTTTTCATCGAATTCATTTCAAACATTTCTCAACAAATAGAAGTCTTGTTTACTGTATCTATATTCGCCTGATAAATCTCGAAAAATAATGTGGGCATCAGGTTCCATCAAAATCGAACATATGATAACACAAAAGATAAACTTCATACAAAATGGTTCTTTAGCCCTCTGACTTCGCCTTTTTAGAGCTTGTCAGAGAGAATCAGCCATGAAGTTTTCCTTTGAAAACTGGAAAAAAAGATTTCTAGCATGATTAACGATGCTAGTCAATCAAAACGGAATGATTGCATGCTCAGCACTTTATATTTGCTCAAAATAGTTTCAAAATGAAAGTTTTCACGTTAGAACATCTAAGTACACTTGTGTGTACCACACACTGAAATTACTACGTGAAGAAAAGAAGGACACAACCAAACTAATGTATTTATTTCTGTAGGTTTGGGAAAAGGCAAAAGAAAACTTTGCCTATTTCTTTTATTCTCTGTGTTGATGTTATTGTTTTTATAAAGTCTTCCCGTATTGAGTCAATTTATAAGAATTTTCTTTATGTTGTGTAAGAATTACGGTGTGAAAAACTACATATAGAAGTTACATGAAGAAGAAATTGGACTACAACAACCTTTATGTATTCTCTTATTGTTTGAGTAGTTCTGAAGGTCCATGCTTTTTCATCATGAGTATAAGTCACATAGTCACGACAGAAAAAAAACGAATGATTCACCATGTAAGTAGAACATAGAAAGACAATGCAGGCTTATTTTTCTTGGAAATAATAAGACATTGATAAGGAGATCAGGCAAAGTGCAAGAACATGTTCTCTTTCTTTTTCCTTTTAACGAAAGAGGATTTTTTAAATGATCACCAATGATATTCGTTGATTTTTCATCGTCAAAAGCTATACGAATTGTATATAATCGAGAGATACTTAGGGTTATCCAAAAGTAGTAACTCAAGTACTTTTCTTTCTTATTGAAAGCTCACAAAAAAAATTTCTTTCTTTACGAACAAATATAGCATCTTTTGCTTTATCTTTCCATATTATTTGATCACTATTCTACTAGTTGAACAATAATAAACTTTCGATAAGAATTATTCTTGTTGAACACTAACCGGTAGCATTAGACCATGATGTGCAGGTCTCTTTTACATTGAATTTTATTACCATTCAATCCATTGTATTAGAAAAACAAACTATAATACAAGGTGGCGCATGAAAAGCTTCACAATTGATAAACAATCGCTTATTTTGTAGTTGCATGTTTTGTTTTCAAAATTGACAAAACTCTAAGCGTCCAAATTTCGACGTTGTAAAAGCGAGATTGTTTTTTGGTTAAAAACGTATTCGATTTTTGAATCTTATCTTTTTTATTATCTGAAAACGTTTTATTTTAAAAAACAAACTACTCCACAATTTGCATAACACAATCTTGCTTTTACAACATTGATATTCGAATACTCAGAGTTTTATCCACTTTGATAACAAAAGGTACAGTCACAAAATAAACAGTTCTTTATAAATTATAGAGCTTTTCATGCTGCATTTTGTGATATATTTTATTTTTCTAATATAAAACATTACACGATGATAAAATGAAATGTAAAAGTATCCTATTTTTTGTCATATTTATTGTGATTTTAATGTTACCAGTTAGTTTTCAACAAAAACACTTCTTAAGTAAACTTTATTATTATTCAATTAGTTGAATAATGATCAAAATAATATAGAAAGATATAGTGAAAAATGCTTTATTTGTTCGTAAAAAAAGTACCTAGATCACTACTTTTGGATAACCTTGTATACTATAGAAAAACCTAACTGTCTCATAGATCATTAAAAGTATTTTATTCATTTCATTTAGTTTCGAATGAGAAAGAAGAAGAACTATTTCCATTTATCGAAGGTATACGCTGGAAGCTTACATGAGAAATCGACCGTCTTCTATTTGCTCTCTCATATCAAGCTAGACTAGATGATTTTTCATGGTAAACTATTCGAGAAAAGAATTAACATGGATGCAAACCATTGCATACAATACTCAGAAGAATGGACAATCAATGCGACGACCAGGTGTAATTAAAACTCATTTACTTATAGATCAAACGCTATATCATCCACTCGCCAAATACATATGTATGTATTTTACAATATGTGGCGTAATGTACCTAAAATGGATTTTGAACAATTCTTGGAATATTTTATTGAAGGACATCTACCATTTAAAGATTATTTTGATATAATCTGATCAACCTGGCATCGACGTCATGATAAGAATGTTCTTCTCCTATGGTACGAAGAAAAGCGAACTAATCTTCAATCTATCATATGCAAGGTTCGTTTGATGATAATCTATTCTTCCAATTAAGAGACAGATTCTCGAATATTTTTTATAGTCATGAATTTTTCTTAACTAGTCCCTTGTTAAGGTTGCTTAATTCGACACTGTGGTCTTGAATGATGAATTACTTCAATAAGTAAAACAATATTCATTATTCGATTAGATGAAAAATAAATTTGATACTGAATGACGAATATTCAAATCACAAATGATCGACAATATGGAAGATAAAAATTTTGCTCAAGAAAGACGAGAGATATTCATGGCTAAGTCAAGAATACGAGTAGTACGTAAAGGAGAAATCAATCATTGGAAATCTTTTATGACATTCGAACAAATTCGTCGAATGTATGAACGTTTTATAATAATATGCAAAGCATTGGATAAGTATTGGTCTAAATGGAATATTTTCTAATTTGATATTTTAATCATACTTGATTAAGTTATTTAGTTTGATGTGAAATGAAAGCATTTTATTTAAAGAAAAAAAAACAATCACACGAGCACTCACATATTCGATTGATTCTTTCCTTAGATTCTACTCTGTTCACTCAATTCATCAACTTAACATATTTACGCGCAAAATTCTTCGTGGAAAACAACATATGTTAATCAAACTATGGACATTCACATAATGTGATTTCAATCCATAGTCATCATGAATATTACGTTGAAATTCCTTGACAAAGATTGTCGAGTTGACAAATGATGAGAGATAGATAAAGAAAAACAGAAAAAAGAAAACAGACGATGGATGTGAGTTTCAAATGAATATGCATTTAAGCAAATGAAACACGCGATTGAACGAAGTTATTGATCCATTCTTCGAGTTCAATCATGTCATAGCAAAAATTTTCTTTATTCGGTTCTGGTTTTAATACCAATTTGCTATGATGAATAACATAGAAACGAAATGGCCATGAACCGTAAGTAAGATGAAATGTATTGTCCATATTATCAACGAGCATGGGCATTTCAAAATTGAAATTCTTCTTGCATTCACGAGCATTTTCCAATCGTTGTTCGATTGTTGTTGGTTGATCTACACATGAAATGGTCTTACCCGCAGGCCATTGATCGCGTGCATGCGCTTCAGCAATATAAATTACTGCGAAACGCATTCCAACAGGCGTATGTGAGCGAAAGAGCGCGCTATAAATATGATATGGAAATTATGAGCTTTTATATAGAATCAAGAATACATACTTCATTCGCTCAACAGACGCCCGAAATGGAGGTCAGCTAGTTGAACCGACCAACAACACTAATGGTTGACCGGTTGAAATTTGTGAGAAGAGGGTAGTTGGATGACCTTCAAGAGTGAATAAATTGACATCTCGAACACATTGACCTTGATTGATTATTCCTTGGGTAACTTTATTGTACTTAACTAAAAATCGATAAAAACATTCCATTATCTGAGAAAAAAAAGTTACGAAGATTCGAGGTAAATAGTAACATAGAGTGCCTATATGATTAGCTATTATAACTTACCGTAAAAAGCTGTTTTCACTACGGGTTCGTCCGGAAATCGATACAAAGCGGTACGTAATGCATTTACATCGTGATATCCGAAATGTTCGACGACATGTTGTTGAATGAGATCGTGTATAACACTTAAATATTTCGAAAATAAATGAATTACAAGCACTTACAATGAAACATCAATAAAACTTACGTAATAGCAGCTTCATCTTTATGATAGAAGTCAATGAGTTCTTGAATCGGTTCGGATAAACGAAGACGTATTTCATATGCAATCATCTCCCGTACGATTTCGATCGGAGGCAATTCAGTGGATACTTTAATAGTTTCAAAACCCATATGTCCAGACGTAGGAAAAAACATCAAACATCGACGTGTTGAATAATCTATTGAACGACTAGCTTTAGGTTTCGGTAATGATCGTTGCACCTGATTTTCTTGAATGTGACCATTATTCACAAGTGAAGTTGGTTGTCCTTGAGCAGTTATTGCAGCTGCAGTCTTTTCGACAATTTCGGTATATTCTTTTTTCTTCGCATCTGAAGAGTCTTTTGGCTGCCCTATAGAAATACCATTAGCTGGCGTCTTGTTAGTAGCCATTCGTTTATGTTCTTTTCATATGTTGTTGAAATAAATTGAAGAAGTTTGCTTCTACTTTGGTAACGGCTTCACAAAATAATGAAGAAAATTAAAAATATCAACGACTGTAAATACGAACAGAAAGAGTTATTGCACAATATTCTTGTCATATGCATGCGTCATGATAAGGTGTTAGCGTGTAAGAATGCTGAATATGACTCACCAGATAGCATGAAATTTCTACCATTGTTATTCATGATCATCATGATATTATCATTGCACATAAATTGAAAGCAAAAATAAATAATATGATGCTTTGGAGGGAGACTACTGATATGAAGAAAAGGAGAAAAATATGAAAGGAAACGAATTAAAGATGTGAAGTGAAAAGAAGGAACGTAAAAAAAGACATCATCATATACATAGATATTCAAGCCAATGAATAAGTAACGTTTGATACTTCGTACTCATATATCTCAGTCTTTTTAATCTAAACATATGTCCAAGATGATCATTTTTCCTCTTAAAAAATATATTTCATTAGAATATATCACTATAGAACGACGAACGACCTTGATCTGATTTGTCTATTTTTCCTAACCTCTTCTTTATCTAACGTTTTACATACTTTTCTAACCGAGTTTCTTTCGTGATTTGGAATACATCTGAAGCATAAGCAAATCAACAGTAATGGACCAATCTTATTTCTGTTCAAAATTTCTTCAACAAGAGTTCTTTATGTGTTTGCGACACGAAGAGATATGGAGGAAATAATCAAGCAAAATTACAGGCAAAAAAACACCTTCTTTGCGTAGCTGTTGAAAGAGAACTATTGCCTTTCATTCATTTCAATTTACAGTATGTTTCTTGAATTTTTTCAAGTATCTTGTCAATAATTGACTTCAAGAACATGTCGTTTGTTCAAATGAAGTCTCAGTACTTTAATTCTTTAACTGTTTGAAGTTGGTGATTCTGCATGTGAATATTCACTACTGGATGTTTTACTTGTGAATGAAAAACTTGAATGACTGTTGTAGCACAGTTTATTAGTTGTTTCCAAACCTTTGAGTAACTCGCTATTTTATTGCATACGTTTACTCCTTCGTCTTCTTAATGTTTAATTATTTGTCTAAATTCGCGATTGATTGGTAGTAATATAAGTATGCTCCAATCATCAGCGAAAATATGACTCAGATGAGCACCTATGCACTTATTAAGGTCACTACGGTAGACGATAAACAAATAAGGGCTTAGACTGCAATCTTGAAGCAGACCTATATATGTAAAAAACACTTTGGATTTATAACCACCGCAAGCAACATATGTACTGTGACCGCTTAACCATGACACGATTGATTTTAATAGTCTTAATGGAATGTCTATGATGTCACTAACCTTTAGCACCAAGAACAAAGGATATTTGAAAAGAATTTATATGAGAGAAGGAGAGAAAGAAAAGTATGAGATGACAAATGTAGTTGTTTATGACCTTAATGATCTTATATATTTAATAGTTTAATGAGAACTAAACACTTTTTTCTTATCTGAAAAATAGGTGGTCCAAATATGAGCCACCGGTTTTCAAAAGGTTAAACTGGAAAAGTATAAGAAGGTTGAGTGTAAGAATGAGACTACTTTCTTGATTGAAGTTATTTCCAACATTGTTAAAAGGACTTATCAACAACAAAGAAACTGACCATTTCTCTCATCAATTGACAAGAAGAATTTATTTATGAAAACTCATTTATTATAGGCGATATCAAGCCATAAACTCAACAATGATTTATGATTTTTCACTAGATCTTTAATTCTTCTCAGTCGGAAGTAATGGCGTAATCTGTCGCTTTTTCTTTTCTTAAAATCATTCCAAAAGTACAAATCGTTGAAGAACAACGATGCCAATAGGTCAGACTTCTACATATTTTTTGGATTTCTGAATTTCGCCAATTTGGCTGTGAATTATATGCGAATTCGAAAGGTTCTATCGGCTATATTGATGAGTTCAAAGTATAACATATATATTCAAACAACAATAGCTTCAGCTAAAGCCGGTCGAGTCCTGTTGGAACTTGAGTCTGGTTGAATTCAAGTTTAAGAGTCTTGTAATCATTGGCTTCAGGTTGTAGTCTAGAATATTTTACAAGTTAGGTTCAGATTCAAAGAAATATCTCATGTATATAATAATCCTTTTAAAATTTCTTTCGATTCTTCTTCGTTTATCTCTATTTTTGATGCCTAAGATTGTTTGATCATCGGATGTAAACAGTCTTCCCCTTGATTTCGGAATATATGTAAAAATTGTAGCGTGTCACTAATCGAACACAAAAAAATCAAGAAAAGTATCTCGTTTTTTCGGAGCGACTATCGAGTTCCCATTATAAAATTTCATTAAGTTTATTACGATTATGATTCGAATCCAAATCTTTAATAGATCTATCGATTGGGTTTGGGTCCAAAAATATTCTAATCGGCTGGGTACACGTTCAAAAATCCTGTCGACGTTGAAGTGAAAGAATTTTATGTATATCAAACTTCAATTTTGAATTCAGTTATTTAAGTATTGAGGAACACTCTGAAAGAAAGGTACCCTGAATGGATGAAATTGTAGTATAGTTAGATATTTGAAGTGGATAGTTGAATATTTGAACTCAAGTTTCAAGTTTGACGGTACACTGTGATATTCAAATGATCAGAGTGGAAATTTATGATCTTTCCTTTTATATATGATTCAATTAGATTTGGTTGAAAACAACAAGAAGCTGAAATAGGTTCTTACGTGCTCCACTCCTTTAGTCGTTATCTTATATCGAACACATACACTACACAACCAAATGGCATTATTCTCATACCGTGTAGCTACTTTTTTTGAAACAGAAATAATGAAAATGTCGAATAAAACAGAACGAGGCGTATATAAGCACAGTTGATTTGTATTTTATATTTAATCAGTTTCAAACATTCTTCGTTGCAACATCGAACCTCACCTAGCATCAGCATCAATGAAAACTGTTCTTGCTCTAATGTTTCTTGCCTGCATCACTAGTTCTATGGCATCCGATACTCGCGTTCAACTTCTCAATCAACTCGTCCAACAAGGACAGGTTGTTGTCCAATCCATTTTGGGTCTACTACAACAACAGATTCTTGCTCTTGTTAATCAAGCTTCTGACAAAATTAGTCAAATCGCCACTGTATTTAATGGTCGTATGGACATTGGCAAAGAAATTCATCAAGCTATTGCGAATCCTATTGCACCACACATTGCCCATCTCGTTAACGCTGTTCTCGGCAACTGGCTACCCATACCGGGTAGTATTTTTCTCAATTTTTTTGTTTTGTCATTAAAATTATTATTATTTTTTTTAACAGCACGTAGCTCGATTGATCTTAGCGGGTTCTTCAACGAATTCATGAACAACATCATGGAGCCTCTCATCAATATTGGTCAACACTTTTTTGAATCAAGGTATAGGTGCTATTATCGGTGGATTCAGCGGACGTGGTGCCATTGGTGACGTCTTCGCCTGTAAGTTAAATGATTTTTCTCACCGTTCTGATAGATGTTGACTTTGTGATGGTATACCGCTCTCGCAACAAATCTCCAGTGTTGTATCGACTGCTCAAAGTGTTCTTCAAGGTGCTCTTGGTAATCTTAGTAACCTTGGCTCGGGTATTCTCGATGCCTCACAACCACACTTCCAGCAACTTCAAGAACAACTAGTCGGTCATGGTCTCAATGTTTTTGGCTCACTCTCGGAAACCATTAATAACTTGCATGGCTCGATCGCTAGTGGTTGTTAAATTATCAATAACAGGAATCATTCGCTTTATTCACTATTTATTTAACCTATTAAACAAATGTCTTATAAAATATAATATTAAAGATATGCATTGCTGTTAATCATAGAATAACATTGAAAAGCGATCTCAGTGATATGTTGTATTGAAAAGACAAGGACACATAAGAATCTGATTTAACCTATAGTATTTTTTATGCTGTATTAAACGCTATCATATATAAATTTAAGAACGTCCACTTCATTTATATCTTAGTTTTCACATTATAGATCGAAATTTTCGATCCCTTTTAAGCAATGACGGTCATTCTCAGCAATATGAATAACATTATGTTCATATGCTGTAATTTGTTCAAATTTGATAATATCATAAAGATGAAACGAGAACATAAACGATCTGATCAACAATCATCCTTACACCTTTTCTGTTACTGCTGTGTTTGAATAAAACTAGAGCTTATGATCATCAGATTTTTCTTACTGCTAAAGATGAACACCATTACATTAAAGGTCAAATATTTTAATCTATATGAAAACTAATTTTACTGCTATTCTTATTTCATTGAATTCTACCTCTTGTTGACTTTACTTATTTCAGTTATAGATTATCGAATTGTATGCTTTACTAACTCCAAAATAATATTACTGTTTAAAATTATTGAATGTGGACCAATGGATCGATGTGGGGCAACATAGTAAAATTTGTGTCCAATTTGGATGTAGTATAAAATGTTTGATTTATCATTCCTTCAAAAACGTTTTTAAGTTAGCTGGTACTAAAACTCATTAGGTGGCCGTTTTGATGAACTACAAAATCCTGTGAATTATAATGTCAGAAATATGAAGTCACTATAATCATATAGATATATATTACAGAGTTCGAAACAATCAGACCAAGTGACCATCCGATTCAAAAAGCTTTTCAGATCAACAAAATTAACAGAAACTGATCTGTTCTTAAAGATAATTTACCGTCGGTTAAAGAGAGGGTGAAAAAACACATACTATTGTAATTTTTTTTCAAGTTTCTATTAGTATATAAAAACGGCGCGAGAAAAAAGAGTCACGTATCCGACATGTAATCACTAATCTACAAATGTTGAATATTCTTATATAGGTGCTATAGAAAAGCTGAATATTTATTTTTGAACAAAAATTATACCTGAAATTTGGTCACTCATAAAGTAGCAATGAGATAAATTAAGAAACCTAGCGAAAATAGCGCAACTTTGATTGTGCTCTTTAGGAAATGGCATAAATTACGATTAAAAAAGGAAAAAAGGTTCGGTAAGCGAAAGAAAATAAAACTAATAGTTTTGAGAACAATACGATTAGCTCGAGAAAAGAACGTAAAATTGTTTTCCAGATCCTTTAGTCAGAAAAATATTCCATACCGAGAGAATCGTACAGCTTGACTTTTTACTACATTATGAGGGGAATGAGATAACCTTTTCAACCGATTTTGTTGCAACTCCGATATTTTGTTTTTGTAAATAACTAATATCAAATGTGTGTAATAAGATTTTATTTAACGATTTTCTATCTGTATCATGCAAATGCGGCAATATTTGAGCGAATGTCTTTAGTAATCGAAAGATGTGATACATTCAGCAATGCAAAAAATATTCTTACCAACCCTTGAGGATCAATGAATTTATTCATTTGATTAAACTAGTCTTCTAACCAGTTTTTGAAATCGTCTTTTGTGAAGCTGTTAACAGTTTGTTCGAAAAAAGTTAATATTATATTATTGTCATCAAACCAGATCCTATACAGTTGATTTTTTTAGGCTTTCGAAACAAGAATAAGGTGAGAAGATTTAACCATGGTTCTACAAGATTTTCTGTCAAAAATTCGTTAGAAATTCATAAATAACAAATTCATCATTTAAAAGATGTGAAAAATCCAGAGAAGAATCTCAACAAAAATTGCAAAATACCTTTTCACGAATATTACTGATTAGAAAACGAATTTTCCATCGAACCACAATAATCACATTGTCTATTAAAAATGTACAGTATAACGAATGAATTTATCATCGAGAATTGTATCAAGAGAAAGAGTTTGATTATTCAACAACATTAAATAATAATCTGTATAAGGTATTTTAATAAAAGTTCTTGTATTCTTTAATAATTCGAAAATGTTATGTTGATGTGTTGTTTTATTTATTTTTAAATGGTTAAATGCTAACTGTCCTGAGAATTTTACCTTCTTATTATTTATCAATAGCTTTTTCTTTTAAAACTGTATTTGTTAAAAAGTTCTGAGTAATCGTCTGACTATTTTCATTAATCATTTTGTGTTTACTCGAAATATAATTCAAAATTTTTTCAGTACAATACACTTTTTAATATCGATTTGAAAATATTAGAACATGAAAAATAAAAATAAAAATAATTTAATGTAAAGATTGAAAATATCACGGTTATTATATTCAAAAAATATTATCTATAGTTTTAGCATTTAATCAAATAAAATAAATTAAGAATTTGACCTGTTATTAGTTAACTTTATTCGTTTATGACTAATCTTGTTTCCCATTGATTGAATATGTTGTCTTCCAATCCATACAGTAACACTTCTATATTCTGACAAACATGTTGAATTAATAGTATTATTAGTAAACCATTCGATAACCTTTTGAGAAAATTTTGGACATACAGAATTTATTTGAATTTTAGATAAATGTTGACAGTGTTCGAGAATTTTTTGTATCTGTTCGATATCATCTAGTGGTATTTGTAAATATTTAACATGACGTGGAACAATTAAATCAATATTTTTTATAGGTGAACTTAATGTATATCTAAAGTCACTGTTCGGAATAAGCGAAGAAAGATTATGTGCTTGTTCAAGAATAATACCAATATCCTTCAATGTATTTTGACTGTATTTATCAAAAGAATAAATACATAATGTCATTTGAACGATTTGAAAAATATTAACAAATTTGGAAAGTGAATCGAGCAATAGCAATGGTAAGTCTTCTCTAATACTTATATCAATTTTCGTTACTTTAGGAAACATTGGATTATTTGTTATTGTTTTCTAAAAAATAAAAAAACATATTCTTATTATTCATTAAAAATCAATCGGTAAATAATAAAAATATTCTTTTATCTTCACTCTATTGTTATTTCAGGTGAACGATAAATGAAAAAAGAATCTACTCTAATCTCGATAAAACATTTCAATCGATTCATAATAAAACTGATTCAATAACATACTTGTTTTTCAACATCATCAGCTGTGAATTTTGATAGAGTCAATTCGAGTGAACTAACATTATTCATTATTGTTAATTCATTATCTAATGTCATTAGATATGTAGATAGCGATATTTTTTGAGACTTTGGCACATATTCAAACTCTGATTTGCATATTGGTAATGAATAAAGATAAATAACATATGAGTGATCGATCTCATATTCACAAGTAACAAACCATTTTTTATATTCAATCCAAAATGGTGTTTGAAATGAACCAATAATTAATTCAACATCTGTTAAAGTTTTCATAATATAATTACAGCTATTAAAATAAAATTCAAATTTCTTCAAATGAGGTAAATTTATTTGAATAAATTCTTCCCATCGTTTACCGTCAAGTATATTTACCCTACCAGTCAATTTTAGATAAACCAGTGATGGTGTTAATAATAAAAATCATTCTAAGATGTCAATGTTTGTTTAAAATTCTTTGATTGTCAAATATTTTAATTGTTGAAAAGATGTATGAAAAGAAGATTTTAGTACTAAATTATTCATAATCGTACTAAAGGGTTGTTTTATAATGAGTTTATGTAAATAAGGAGAAGATTGAAATATTTTGCAAAGATTATCCATAGTTATCACTTCATTTATAATTAAATGATGAATTGAACAATTAATTGGCCATGATATTTTTGACAGTCTTTCACTATTTATGCCGAACTCCAGTTTTCGAAGTTTTGTTTTTGCGATTATTGATGAAAGAAGCTTTTTAGTTGTTTCTATACGTCTATTATCATATTTTCTAATCTTGAATGAGAATGAAGTGATAAAATCGGATTTAATTTGTTTTAAAATCAAGTTTAGTTGACCTTCATCGATTCCATCAAGAATTAAAGAACGAAATCGAGTAAATTTTTTAAGATGAACAAGTGAAATAAACAGATCTATCTGATCTGAACTTCGATAATCATTTGAAAGAGTTAATGAAATAACATTTTGAGGATTAATTAATCGACATAAAACATAAAAATTTTCTTTTGAAATTAATTTCAAATCTAAATCGTATCGATCATATGTATTAACAATTGATCGGAACAATCTTGATAATGATCGAATTGAAAATATAATTGTTTGTACATCAAGATGATCAAAAATTCGATGAAGTATTTCTACTGGTAATGTATCAATTGATGGAGCTATCTTATTTGCCATAGAAGAAATAATAATATTCTATGTTGGAAAATTTTCAGTATATATTACTCACAATGACTCGAATGAATGTGCAGATTTATTACATAAGTTGTTCTTTTTTTACCTTTGACACAGATTAAAAACAGAACGAAAAAGACAATTACTTTTCCTGTGTTGAGTAAGATAAAAGAAAAGAACAGAAAAAAAATTCTGAATAATCAAACTGAATGCTTTGAGATGTCGCTCATTATAACAAACTATTTGGAAGCAATTTATTCCAACTTTGTTATCAGAGAAGCCTTAGTAAGCATGAGTGAAAAACGACTCATACCAATGCAGTGCTTTTGAAACTGATTCATAAATTCATAGTGAATCGCTCCCATTAATGTGTGTTTCTCATAAATATTCTTTATATATTCACTCTTAAGATTTGAATTGTTGTAGTTATAGATAATATGCAAAAAAATTAAAATAAATTAAATTGGCACGTTAATAGCGTTTCATAGCACATGATAAGTGAGTGCCATGAATACATCTAATGCTTTATATATTTGAATAATTGCTTCGTTTTAATAACGTGCTAGCTCAGAGTTTCACTAAGTTGAAATCTAAAAGCAACAAAAAGATGACATTAATTATTAATTTTTGCGCGGTTAAATATATTCATAAGTGATAGTAAGAGAAAGTTAAGAAGTATGTAGTGTCGACATGATTGGTATAAGCAAAAAACTAATCACCTAGTTTTCTACAATCTGAAACGTTGGATACAGTCCTTTTACAAATGTAAAACTTGCAACACCCGCGGTTAGTTATTTTTATTCGATATAAATTCAATGAGAAATCTGCGGTCACGATTATATTTTCCCATGTTCAGCATTATGGCGATCGCAAAGGGCCGTAAGTTATCGTTTACAGCGCCGTAAGTGGTTGCAAACGGTATATTTACGATCATAAACGGGCTGCGAAAGACTGATTTGGTATGCCCTGTATTGCGGTCGTTTTTCGCCATTCTGTATACGACGAAACATCATCTACGGCGGTGTGACCTACTCCGTAAATCAACCGTAATTCTTTGTAAACAGCAGTATCTACCAACTTTTACTGCCGTATGATAATGAAAATCACCCTATTTCACTGTATCATGGTATACACTCAACTCTTATTAAGAGAAACAGGTCTTTTGGTATGTTGTAGTCTGGCCGAAAGGAAAAACGTCGAATGGAATAATGCCGAAGGGAAGAACACAGATAATATCAAAAAGAAAAATGTCGAAGAGAAAAATACCGAAAGGAAAATGTCCCAGTAAAAAAATATCGAAAATTTCAACTAATGAGAGGTTGCTTATCTTTAAAATACAACATATGGTAACACAGCTAGTTGCTCCCAAGACACTTGCTTTCTGAATAGTGGAGGATGTAGACTCGAGTCCGAGTAAGAATGAAGGCGTAGATGAGGATGAGAATGTAGATGTGGGTAAGAGCGAAACAGAGAGTGCGTCTCGATTTTGGTTAGGACTTGATTTCGACTTGAAGGAAAATGTCTTTGGGAAGCAACTGTCATGGGAACATCTGTGATGGACTCTGTCCTGACTATGGAGTTATTCTTTGTCCGGATATTACTCATCGCCGTCATTACTAGTTTTACTGCCACACCAACAAAATAATGAGAAAAAGCAATTCACATAAAATTAGAGTGCATTTATTAATGATATTATACGTTTCGATATTTTTTTTCTTCGACATTTTTTCCTTTCGATCTTTATACATTTGGCATTTTTCTAGAGGTTGAAGCAGTTCTTTTGATAGGAACTGGTCTAATTGTTCATACAGTTCCTTTGAGAAGAACTGATCTTTGAAAACAGTTCTTTTCGTAGGAACTGTTTGAAATTTTTCCCAAAACAGAATAATATTACTCAAAACCCGGAAGCATTATTCTCATAACTAAACAGTTTTGTTCTATACTGGAAATAATACTTCCGGGTATTGAGTAATACTGTTCTATTTTGGGAAAAATTTCAAACAGTTCCTATCAAAAGAACTGTTCCAACCCCTACATTTCTCTCTTCGGCATTTTTTCCTCTTCTTTAATTTGGGCATTCGTCCTTCGATCATATTCCATTCAACGTTTGTCTTTCGACCAAACTATGGTCAACTGTTTCTTTCTGTGCAAAAAAAAACAGTAACTTTCACTTTCTTTTTCATTTGACGACGAATATTTCTTGTACAAACTTAACCCTTTGAGGGTGAACTTTTTTTTTCATAAAAAAAATGAAATTGTGTTGCAACAACTAAGTATATTTTAGAAGTTATTAATGATCATATTTATCGGCGGTAGAGTTCATTTCAACGACGTAACTGGTTTATTTTAACATTAAAGAAAACACACGAAAAGATACAAAAAACTAAAAGTTTATCAATGTATGAAATTCTTCAAAACAGCAAACTACACAAAGACCTACATCACAATTGTTACGAATATATCGTGAATCCGTCCTTTTTTTAGGTCGTCTACAACTATGTGAACATACAACACATTATTTTGGGAATTTCTTCTTGCTATTGTTTGAGGTACAAGAGAAGGAAAATGTCTATCAGTGAGTTGAGTTGGTTTGTAGCCGTTCAGAGGGCGTCCAATTGTGAGATGTGAAGTATGATAGCTTTGTAAAATTTCACGTATAAGTTGCAAGCGATAGTCTGTTAAGTTAGGCATCTTTCAGTATTTATTTTATGAAGTAAATAGGAATTGAATACTGCTAAATCAAGCAGATGAAAAATTGTTTTCTATACCATTTCACAGATTTTCCTATAAATTAAGAAAAATCGATTTGCATGTAAACCTTGTCAATTACTCCTCTCTTAGAATTGTAATCTACTATTGAAACCAATTTTTAATTTCGTGTTTCAGTTTTTGGATCAATTTTTCCGGTAAATTTCATATGAGATAGATGCATAGTAGATAGCATTGTAATTTCTCCTTTATTACACCATTTCAGTACTAGTATGTTATTCGTATTTTTATAAACTTGTCGACCCTTCTGAATTTTATTTTCAAATCTAGGTAAACCAACCCTATTTACTCTTACAGGATCACATGCACCGGTTGACCTTGCATGTAACGTTTCAAAAAGTGTAGGACTTGTGGAATCAACTATCTAGGAACAAGTTATGACCTTTATCTGAGTATGGTTGCATAAAAGTCATAACAATTGCACCAGAAATTCCGACATCTGGAAATCTTATCATATCACTAGTCGTTCCCGTGTATATAATTAAGTCTAAAATTATTACAATGTAAACATTACATTAAATGTTCGTTTTTATTCCAAATCTACTCCTTTTCGATGGAATATATTGCTTGAAACTAAATCGACCTTTGTACAACATTAAACCTTGATCAATACATAAATCTTGATAAAGAATGAAAATTTCTCTGAATCTTTCACGTAAATCAGTAATTATTGGCTTGATCTTATATAGTTTATCCTCAGATGATTTGTATACGTTATCATTGAAGTGCAAAAATCGTAGAAGTAGAATAAATCTGTCTTTACTCATGATATCTGCAAACATGAGTGTAGAAATCAAAGAGCCAGTTGACCAGTAGTCTTTCATTCGACTTCTTTTTATATGAGTCATTAGCATATAAATTGCAAGAAATGTATACAAGCACCAATTGCTTCTTGGTATCGTTCAGGTAAATTTTCGTGTTCCAGTATATAGAAATGATACTTGTTTGTTTCTTCGACAATTTTTCGCATCCGACTGATCAAATATTACATGGAAATAATCTACTGATCTATTTTCAACAGTTTTTGGCAAATGTGATTTGATACAGAATTTACTTGAGTCAAATGTAAATGTTTTTGGTTCGAACCATTCCACTCTTCATGTTCGCTCTCTGAAAGATCTGTCTGCATTCTGTTCTTCATCTTCGCTGTTCGATTCTTCATCAAAATCGCAAGATGAATCAGTATCGAATTAAACATCTGATTCAGCGTTTGACAAAATCTCAGTAATATCTGAATCGGTTGAACCACTAGTTGCTATTATAATCCAGAAAAGTTTCAAAATGTTAAAAAGAGTGATAATAACGTATAAAGTTGATCAGTAAGGACAATTGTTGCTATCGTGCCTCCTTTAGTATGATCTTATTAAACTGTCGTGTGTTATTTAAGGACAAAGGCACCTCCTATTTATACTATTTCAACAAAACATTCGTTCGTGAATGCCAAATAAAATGATTGGTTTCATATGAATCATTGAAATTGTCAAACGAAAGATGTCACTCTAACGCTTACAAGATGCCATTAGTGGGCTTCATCATATCGTTGCTATATACTCTAGATGAATCCCTTTATTCACCTACTCAATTTTTGAACCCGTATATATACGGGCATTGCCCTCAAAGAGTTCAGTCTCATAATTGGAACATTTAATTAATCTAATTCGATTAAAAGCTGATTACTTCAACCTGTTTATATCATTAGAAAATAAACGTTATCGATAATTATGTTCCGTTTAGTAAGTTTATCACTTATTTTAAAACTATCAATGTTTTGAATCTTTCTCTCATCTTCATTTATTAATATTATTTTTAAAAATTGAAAGATTGAAAAACGCAATTACAAGAGAGAGGAAAAGAGAGAAATATGCAATGAATTGATCTAGTGCCGTTGATGACAGGGAGTCCATCAAAAATAAACTTTCAATTAGTCGAAACTCAGCGAAATACCGAGAGATTCGAAACAATGCTCCATGCTACAATCATTTTCGACTTTTCGGATAATTTTTTTATTGCTCAACATTATTTTGATCAGTCGAAACGTATTGGGTAATGGAGCATTTGATGAGCACAAACTTATTACAAAATAGTTTCGATCACTCATTTTCGTTTTCGCTGATGAAAATGTCTTTGAAATTCAAATTCTGAGTGGCTTTCTACTTAAACTATTACTGGTATCATAAGAAAATATATTCACACTCCTGACGGTCTGAGACATTGTAAGCTCTTGATATCACTCTGATTTTTGATGACTTATTACTAAAGAACTAGTCAATGGAATAGTTTCGAATAATCAATTTGTTTCATAATTCTCGAATTTATTGAAATAATTAAAATTTCTAAACATATAACCCATATGTGCACATCTCTAATCGCTAGTGAAAACTCTAATTTATTGTATCACTGAACAGATCTCTTGCAAACATTGATGATAAAATTTGGTAGACGAGGACAAATTCAATTGATTGCATTATTACATGAGTATCTTCAAGCGACAGAAGATGTTGACATATCAAAACAAACGATGAAAAATCTTTTAGAACATTTTGTGCTACATTCAACAGATAAAAACTAATCAATCATTTCAATTAATTGTTTAATCACTTGATGACCGAACTAGTTATAGATGAAATGAGAGTTTCAATCGATTATTCAAGACTGAACTTGTCTTCGTTTCCTTTTGAATGTATTATTTGAATATTCAGTGAAATTTGCCAACGAATAGATAAGAAAAACAGATCTTTTTCGACTTTAATATTCTTCTGATCGGCATGTTCTTATATTCATTCTCAGGCGTTTTATTCTTCGCCGAAATTTATCGTAAGATGAAGAAAAAGAACGATAAGAAAACAAAACCTTAATCAATTGAGATATTGAGTCACATAAATTTTCTAAAGTAGAAAAGAACTTTTATTAATAAAAATAATCATAGAAAGTTAATGTGTTTTTCTCTCAATTTTTCGTTTACTTTTTGAGTAACTGAAATGAAATCATAGTCGTTCCTTCAGGTAAAGTTTCTCGAATATCATTAATAGATGAATCCAAATCAATATCGACTAAATTTCCTGAATCATCGAGGAAATTCAATTCGAATGTATTCATTTCATCTAATGGAATGAGAAATTTTTGTAAAACTTCTTTCAAAATTTCTGATGCCAAGGTTTCATTCGTTGTGGGAATAGTGATTGTAACATCTTCATAAGTAATTGCATATTTAATATCAGCAGTAGAAATCAATAATAAATGTAAATTTTTGTTGTCTTCGGGGATCTCATCTAATGTATATTCATCATCAATCTCAGTATTATCAGTCATAGTCAAAGCATAGAATTGTTCATTCAATTTCCATAATTGACAAGCGATTTCTCGAACACGAAGTACTGTCATCACTTCTGCACAATAAAATTGGATGGGATACTCTTGTTCATCACATTTAATTGTCACATTAGCTTGTAGTTTGTGATTGATCACCTGAAATTCAATGGATGAATTCGTTGTTGGCACTAATACACGTAATAATGTTTCGCGTGATGGAACAAAATCTTGATCGTAGAGAAGATAATGATCTTGTTCGATAGTATTATTTTGTTTGTAAACATCATCAACAATGGCATCAATCAGATATTGTTGATTGATCAAAACTTCTTCGTTCACTGCGATGAGAGCATTTTTCAATGGCTTAATTGACACAAGACATGTTTGATAGCTTTTAACAACGAAAAATTTTGTTTCGTTAATTGTTGATAATTGAGTGTCGTTTGAGAATACGATTTTAGTTTCATATGAGGCTAAACATATTTGAGGATCAGTAATTTCAGCCAATTCTAACAGTTGTTTTACTGTTATATTTCGATGAGGAATAGGAATAGAAGTTTGTTTGTTTTCATGATCAATTAATTGCACAAGAATAGAGATTTGAAAATGTGTCGGCTTATCTGTCTCAGAAACATATTGACCAACGGAATTTTCTCTATCTAATGTGTCTAGGATCTGATTCTCGCCATCATCCGATTGAAGAACAAGTACACAATCTTGAGGCGATATTTTCAAATTGATTTGATTCAAATATTGTGAATTATTGAGAAGACTATTAACGGGTGCCGATTTAAGAATACGAATGGTTAGACTATTTTTATCGTAAGAAAGAATAACATCCATCATATTTTTACCACTAATCACATCCACAGCAACAGACTCAATCTGACCTAATGTCGAAACGATGGCTTGATTATCATCGATAATAATTTGTTGTTCGACGTGCCAGAAGTGATAATTATCCTCTGTCGCCTCATCACCAATGTTAACAACTTTCAACCATAAAGCAATTTGTTTCCATGTAGTTGTTGGAATAAAGGATTGATTTGAGCCATCCTCTGAAAATGATAATAAAACAAAAGATGGTACAACGCAGTAAAACGAATTTTTTTTGATATCGTCTTTTTGATAAAAGAAAAGTCAAAGTTAGTCCAAATTTGTCAAACGCAATCCCATTGACATAACACTGATTGGAAAGGAAAACTACTTTGTTACATGGCTCAATTATGTCAAGCTAAGAAGAACAATTCACTTTGTTATCTTAAAGGAGAAATCAAATAAGCGACGCTTATAGTACGGTACCACTCATGGAGAGAACTTGAAGATTTATAGGTAGTCCTACAGAAAATCGTTGACGGACCTATGAATACTTCTTAGAATGGCCCTTATGGGCTTGTGGCTACTTCTCTATGACACTGCTTGAAGCAGAGGAGAAAAGCATAGTTTTCGGAATTTCATTTTCTATAAAAATCCACAAATCCTAGAACTACTGAATTTTCAAGAAAACTTGATTTTCTGATAGTGCGATGAAATAGAATTATTTCTTGCCAGTTTATTATGTTGAGAGGAAAACATTTGTTTCCGTTAAAAGTTTTAGGATCTTTTAAGGACTGCAAAACACCCTTTCTAAAAATCTCAAATCTGCGTTTTGTCTTAGACATAGTGTTAAATGATGATGTCAACAAAAGAATTACCTTCATTCTCGATTAGAGTCATTTCACAACAAATATTGGTGTCTTGATTACATCGAAGAATCCGAATTTGAATTGGTGCTTGTTCATCAGATCGATAGAGTTGACTGACTTGACCATCTTCAGCTATGTATCGTCCTAGTAGATCATAACTACTTAGAAAACTCTCAGGTGATGTTAATTGTAATTTTTGATCAAGAATAAGACGACTGAGAACTGCTGATATTTTTGCTTCGGTTGTAACAAAATAATTCAATGTTTTGTTGTCATATTCAACGATAACAGGAATCAATGAGGCTCGTTGAACAACACGATATTCTGCTTCCATAATCGGTGGAGTATTATCGACATTTTCTAGCGTAAAATCGACAAGCATATGATTAGAATCGATCACGGCTGCCGTATTCAAATCATATTTTTTATCGTTAAAAATTCTCATCAGATATGTATAGAATTTCTCAGGTTTACAAAGATATTTTTTGTCGGTACCATCAAGATGTGCCATCTGAAATTTCACGTTAGCTACTTCGGATAATGTTTTGACTAAAGTTTGACTAGTTTCAAAAAGGGTCGATGGTGGTAATTTTATAGATTTGATCTTCAGTTTTGCTAATGACGTGTAACTGATTGTTTCTAAACCAATGGAAACTATTGGTGGTAATCCATCTTTCACGTTTGGAGGAAGACTAAAGAAATCATCCATTTCAAAAAAATCAATAGTACCAATATTGGTATTAACTGGTTGAGGAGTAGTAGGTATTGGTATAAACTCATCATTACCAAATAAATCTGGAACTTCATCATCGATCTTATCTTCATCTTTATTTCGAAATAGATCGAACATAGGTTTTACTGGTGGTTCGGTATCTGGAATATCAAAACGTGCATTCCAAAGTACAACATTTTTCTCTTCAATATTAATCATTTGTTCTTGTAATTGAGATCGAACTTCAATCAATTTCAAACATAATGGAACATAATTTTCACATTTAATTTCGTTTGGTATCAATGTTAGAATTGGATTTTCCAACGCCATAATTGTACATGTATCTGAAAACGATTGAGAATATTGACCAGCAAGTTGTATTTCAATTTGTTTCATATCATTCAAAAATTCGGTAATCATTTTTATTTTCTCTTGAAATTGTTCTTTGTGTGTTTCTTCTTTAGATGGAATAAATGAAGTTCTTAACATTTCATCTAAATTATCACATAATGTTTTTCCTATTGGAACACGAAGTAAATGTGAAACATCCATAAAAGCATGTTGAAATCGATAAATTGCTTGTTTATATAATTCAATAACATTAGAAATATGTGAAAGAGAACAATCTTTCATACGATATTGTTCGAAAGATAAACCAAATCGATGTTGATTATCTTCATGTTGTACAAATTCGAATAATGTCATAGATTTATCTATTTCAGGAGAATTTTTGATTATATCAAAAATTTGTTGAAGAAAATTTAATTCTATTTGAAGTTGATCAAGACTTTTTTGATCTAAATAATTCCATTCTTCAGTAGGAAAATCTTTATTATTATCATCAATCTTTTGATTATCTTCTTGTTCTACAGTTGTAAGAAGTAAACGTTTTCGTTGTACAAATAATTGATATTTGCCTTGAATATGTTCATAATTAATACGACAATAAAGAAAATAAGTTCGAATAAGATATGATTGAACATAGAGAAAATTAAAATTTAATGATGTATCTGATGTAAGAAAATATTCTTTATCATTCTGAAGACTAGCACGAGCTAATTGTTTGATCCATTGACAATCGATTTCATTTAATGTAATTATACCTATATTATCTTTAGCAATTTGAAGAATAGAAATTTCTTTATTAGTTAATTCAATAATTGTATCTTTTAATGGTACTAAACCAAGAATATTATTATGTTTCTTAATTTCTCTTTCGAGTGATTTGAGAAGATCATTATGATAATCGACGAGAACACTTAAATAAATCAATGATATTTTTTTTTCAAAAGAAAAATATTGTATTCTAAAAAGTTTACCTTAAGATTCGCATAATCATATTACCTTCATCATATTTATCTGTTTCAACAAGATAATTTACTGATGTTTCCAATGAAATTGTTTGAAAATGTTGAGTTTCATCACAGGCACCAGGTCGAATAAGTCCATCAGCAAAACGATGATAAGCATTAACAGCTTCAATACCTTTTTCAATAATTTTCAAATTTTTTTCTTTTATATTCGTTTGTCGAATACCATTTTTATTCTCATGAGCACGTGTATGTAATTGTTCCAATGTAATAGTGAGAAATTCTTCTCGTTCAATTAATTGTGCATAAGTTCGATGTAGAAGTAAATAAAATTGACTTAAATCATAAATATATCGAGTCATTTTCATAAAATCAAATGCTTCAAGTAAACGACGAAGAATTGTTAATGGTAATTCAGCTGCTTTAGAACTACAAAGTTCTGTTTTAAAATGATGAAAATCAATAAGAATAGGTAATTGAGCTCTATATTCACGTAGTATTGCTTTGAATGTTGATTCTGTTTCAATAGTATCAATAATTTTTCGATATTCTGTCAATTTTTGTTGAATTGTATAGAAAACTTTACTTTGATATTCTTGATCAGCTTGATATTTATCATCAAATTTTGTATAAACAGATTTAATCCATGAATGTTGATCGATTTGTAAAGTAAATTGTGCAAATAATTCAAAACAACGATTGAATAAAATTGAAGCATCATATTCATTTGATTCCATTGACATATAATGATAACTTGATAAATATCGAGTACGAATAAAATGACAAACTTGTGCTCGTTTACTATTACCAGCTATTCGTCCAATAGGATCATTTCCTCTTTCTCCAGCATCAATAGCATGTTTAGCTAAGATAGGACCATACAAATTTTCTGTTGATTTTTCGTACAATAGTAAATGCCAAGCCTAAATAATTATAATACAAGTACTATGCGAAAAATTGCTTATAGGAATACTTACCATAGCACCATAAGTAGCAAAATAAGCGACATAAACTGCAGGAGTACCGAAAGGACTGGAATTACCTTTCTTGGTTGGAAAATGAAGTAATTCTCTTGTTTCAGTAAATATACATCCACAATCATAATGAACACCATGCTCTTGAATAAGTTCATGTCGAGTCGATCCAAAGCCTAAAATTAATATAAGAATATAAATTCAATATTTTTCTTTTTTGATAATTTAATAAAAATTTACCAAACGTTTCTTTCAATGTCAATGGTGCAAATGTAAATGTCCAGAGAAAATTTTGTTTTCCACCTAATAAAATCATTCCTAAAAGGTTAACCATTAAATGACGAATTGGTAATTCATCATTAATTTGACAATCTACTAGAAATAAATCATTGAGATGATTTTTATCTTTATGATTATTATCTTTTGGATAACCAATCATATATTGTTCAGGTTGAAGAAAAATCTGAAATACTTTTTTTTCTTCTTCACATGGTTGAAGAGTATTATCAATAATGGTTAATAATTGATCCAATAAGTTAAGTTGATTACAACAATAATATTCATAATAAATATTCAATAGTAATATTACTTTGATTTCAGTAGAATTAATTTCTTGTGCATTAGTATTTAGTTTTGTTTGTATCCAATTAGTTAAAGATATCCATCGTTGATTGATATCATTGTTTCTAACACATTGAGTCATTAATTGTTTGAGTTCTTGATAAGGTTGATGTAAATGTGGAAGAATTGATGATGTTGTATTTAGTGTTAATGTAAAGTGTAACTGATGACAATGTTGTAAATATTTATTATGTTGAATATTTTGATTTGGTTCAAGTAGATTATACAGGGTATCAGCCCATGGTGCATTGATATGTTGAATAAGTTTTGATTTTAATAGATCGAGAAGATAAGTCCATGATTTTTTCTGAATAATAAGTGAGAGAAATAGATCTAAACTTTTACCTAATTTTATTACAGGTAGATTGACGCTTAAATATTGAGTAATCACAGCTGTTAAAATACTATTGATTCGTTGTTGATCAAGATTATTAAGATCTGCTTGAGAAAGATATAAAGCGGTGATTTGTAATAGAAAATATTCTTTGAGATCATTGAAAATCTTTTCTACGATAGAAGTTCGACGAATATCATTGATTCTAGGTACACTAGAGAGAAGAATTTTATTCATTAAATCGACTCGAATCATTTCATCATTAGCCAATCGTCGAAGATGAAAAAAGAAAAGATCAAGAAGTATTTGATGTTGATTTTCATTATTAATCACTGATGGATGATAAGGTATTTGATAATTATCAAAATTTTCATCTGTAAGACAATCTATTAATAATGATAGAAGTGAAAGACGATCCCAAAAATCAACGAATTGTCGTTGTGCATTTAAACGATTTTCTTTACTATATTCTACGGAAATATTCATTAATTCATCAAATAAAAATTGTTTCATAGGTAATGTTAGATGACAAGTTGGTTGATTCAAAAATTTTAATAGAGTATTTACTTCTTGTTGTGATGATCGATTAGATCCTTTTAATGTTGCAATAATCCATTGTAGAATATCAATAAATAATGTACCATTATTACCATTATGTTCTTCAAAATATTTATCAATAGTTTGAATAATAATTGGTACATATTGTAAACAACTAGATCCACGGACATTAATATAACGACCATCAATATCATCTTGCATTAATCCAGTAACATTTAAAAGTTGTTGAATAAGTTGAATTGGTGAATGGGTTTGTTCATTTAAGAAAATTAAATATACTAAATTCATAAATTCAATTTTCACTTTCATCTGTACAAATTCCATTCGTTGTAGAACTCGTTCAGATGGATAATATTTTGAAATTAATGTATAACTATGAATCCATGATTTAATATCTTCATTATTTTGACATAAATTATTAAGATTAATCCATAGATGACGAAACATTGATTGATATAAATTTTCTCGTATTTGTGTACGTGTTATATTTTCATTTATAAAAAGATCATTATAAAATGATTGATCGATATTAAGATTTTCTGTAATTCGACATGCTGAATATAATGAAAGAAGATCATTTTGATCATATTCAATTAATGAATATATTTGAGCTAAATACCAAATATCTCGATTAATTGCATTATTCAATGATGATTTTTCATTTTCATCAATTAATAATAACCAACGTGTAATAAAATTAATTGTTTGTTGACATTGATTTTCATTATTATTAAAATTTTTTTCAATTATTGTACAAAGAATTTGAATAGAATCATTCGTAATTGATTGAAGAATTGTTGATGAAATAATTGTTCTTAAAATTTTATCATTTTGAATATATCGACTTAATTGATCACGAAATTGTTCTCGTGTACGATTAACTTCATTTTGTTCATCAACAAAAATATTATCTGGTACATCGAAATAATCCATACGAAGAATATCATCATTATCTAAAGAATAAGAATTCATAATAACTTAAGTGTATAAAGTCTTGTTCGATTTTCGAATGCTTATAGATTGCAGAAGACAAAGTATTCTTCGGAATGCTACTCGTTACACAAGATGACATTTCTCGGACTGCATGAAATATTCTGTACAAATATTGCTATTGAATTCTCTTTCTAGCTGACTGATATAATTTTGATTCTCTCCTGCAACTGATAAACACTTGAAAATCAAACAAAACTTTTGTACGAAGACTTTTTACATATTGGTTAGATTTTCTTACTATTAATTTGATTTTGTTGTTGTTGTTGTTGTGCTATTTGTGATTTAATATCATCAATAAAATTTTTAATTCGTTGTTGAAAAAGATAAAATAATGGTGTTTGAGGAATATAAGAATAATGATTATTTAATCTAATTATACCTTGATTCATTAATGTAGAATTATCTATATTAGCTACATAAGATGAATAATCAATTAATTCAATTAATTTTGTAAAATTTTTATCTCGATTAGATAATTTAATTAAAGTTTCTAAACCATAATCATCAATAATATATTTTAACATATAAGAAATAAAATTATTAAATGAAATTTTTATATTCGATTGTAATGATTCAACAAGGCCATTAAAATTTTTTCCACATAATGTATCTTTAGCAATATCATGAATAATATTACAATTTTTTTGTAATGATTTATCTTTCATAGAAATATTTTCATGAAAAATATTTAAAAGATTTTTTTGTAATTGATTCATATCTCGAAATATATTTTTTAAACATTGAAAACGTTGATTAATTGTTGTTTGTCTTTGATAAAAATGAAAAATATTTTTATTAGAAAACATATTTTCTGATAATTCATGAATATTTATTTGTAAACGTGAACTAAATTCTAAAAGACAATCATCAAATAAAATATGTAAATCATATATTGATTCTTGTATAAGATTTTCTTGTTGAATTTGATCAAATTTCGATGTTAAAATTTGTAACATTTTTTGTAAATGAAAAGCACTACCAGGTGTTGATGTATCAAGATACCAATAATCCCATTGATGAAGAAATGTTGAAGGAAAACAAGATTTATGATTTAATTCTTGTCCAGATGTATGTATAAGAATTAAATAGAATTTTTTTGGTATATCATCAGATTTATTAGATATACTATCACTTTGATCAATCATTTGTCGAATATAGGGTATATGAATACGTTGATGATTAATACGACCATCAATAATAATAATTAAAATGAATTTATTTTGATCATTTTCAAATTTATCAAATTGTTCATGTAATTCATTGGAATTTTCGATAATTGATAGATTAATAATATGAAGTTTTTCACTTGTAATTTTCATTATTATATCATTATCAATATCTTGTGGAAATAATTCATTTTTTGATCGATCATTTAAACGTAAAATAAATGTTGATGTTCGAGTAAATATCATTAATTTTCTTATCATAAAAATTGTACTATTTGGTTGAACTATTGCATCATTCATATGAAGTAGTTCATTATCATCAATTGATATTATTGGTGGAGAAATAAATCGTAAGAGAAAATTTTCAATATTAAAATGTTCTTGTCGATAAAAATAATTTTCACATATAAATCGTGCTATATTATTTTCAAATGTTGGTAATTTATATATCATTGATTCAGGTGATGCTAATTGTATAAATTTAGAAATAATTTCATATAAAAATCTTTCTTTTTTATCATGAATATTTTTTTCAATTAATAATTTTGATTCAATAGTTAATTGATTATAATTATCATTAATATCTAATAGATAACATTCACCACGTTCATTATGTTTTATAAATGATAATAAACTCGAATAAAGTGTATCACGATAACAACCATAAAGATATTCTTGATTAAAATGTTCAATAAATGATTGAATTCTATTTTCAATATCTTTCATTAATTTTTGATCATCAATTGAAAGTTCTTTTAATTGAATTGAATAGAAATCAGAAATATTTAATGAATATTTTTGAAAACGACTAAGAAATGGTGCTGGAATATCTTTAAATTCACTACGTTTTATATGAACAATACATTGAAAATCTTCATGAACAATAACATCAATTGTCTTTGGTCCAATAGCAACTTTCGAAAAAATTTTTCGACTTTCATCTGTAGCCATAATAGAAAAATTTTGATTAAAAACATCATATAGTGATCCATGAATACGACCTGTATTAACCATAAGTATAGTTTTACCTGTTTCCATACATAATTTAATTGTTGATAATATTTCAACATTTCGTAAATCATTATCAATATCTTCAGAAAAATCAGACATACGAAAAACAGTTGTACGTTGAGGATCAGAATCAATAATACCAGTTTGATAAAGAAGACGAATAGCACTTTCATCTTCTGATTCATCAATAATTAATTTATATCGTCCATAAAGACGACGATGAATTGGATCTAATTTCATTGAATTACGAAGAATAGTTGGAATATTTCGTTGAATATGATATTTATCTTTAATTAATGTTCGAAATTCTGGACATTTTTCTCCAACAGCTATTGCAAATATATCAACTAATTTATTAAATTCTTCTAATCGTATTCCATTAAAATTATTTTCAAGTGCTCGTAATAAACTTCGTGGTGTAATATCTCCAACACTTGTATCTTCAATTTGATTAATATTAGTCAATTCAAAACGTAATTCTCTAAGCATATAAATAAAATCTCGATCATGAAATATATTTGGAATATCAGATGAACGAAGAATTCGTCGATAACCTTGACATAAACCAAATATAATCATATCAAGACGATCATCAATAGATGTTTGATGTTGTTTTAATTGTAAACCCAAACAACCATAAGCTAAAATTTTTTGATCAATTTCTGATGGTAATGAACGATAAATACAAATCATTCGATTAGCATTAGCTGCATCGAATGGTTCATTAGCAACAGCAACAAAAGCAACTTTACATTCATCTAAATAAGGATGTAATACTTTTAAAACCATTTTCTTTTCATCGGGTAATGATGCTTCATCTAAGAAAACAACCTAGAAAAGAAAAGAAAAGAAAAATATTAAATCAAAGAAATGAAATATATTAAATAACATACACAACGTGTATTCATTCGATTTTGTTCATATTGTTGTTCACGTTTAATAGCACGATCAAAAATAAAGGCAATATCTTCAGAACGAGTATATTTTGAGCCAAGACAAAAAAATGGATCAATAGCTGGAAGACGTCTACAAAATGGTTTAGTAGATAATTGAGTACCTTGAAGATTTTGTAGAACAATTTGAAAAGATAATGTTTTTGATTGACCAGGTACACCAATAATACATAAAGGTGTTCGTGTAACAAGACTAACAACAATAGCAAAGATATGTTCACGAATCTAGATGAAATTTAAATATGTAATATTAATAAATAGAAGAAAAAAAAAATATTGACATACTGCTTGATTAATAGCTACACCTTGTGGAATAACAAAATTATCTGTATTAACAAAACGTTCTAATTCATTTTGAACAATTTCTTCAAAATTATTAATAGCATCATTGAGTAGATTAGCTAATTTTTCTCGTGATGGTGTTTGTGTATCATTACGTTGTTTATTATCATCATTAGTTGGAAGTCGAAAATAATAAATTAAAGCAATAGCTAAAGCAATACATTTTATTGGATTTGGAGAATAATTTCGTTGATCATAACGAAGTTCATCATCATATCTCATATTCCAAAAGAATTCAATTAAAATAAAACATCGTTGAATTTCACGTTGTGAAACTGTATTTCGTCCTGAAATAGAAAATTAAAAAAAATTAAATAAATAATTATATGAATTATAAAAAATTTACCAAGATATTTTTCACAAAATTCTTGTGCTGTTAAAATTGAATCAGCTAAAGTATCTCGAGCATATTTTTCTAAAGGCATTATTTTTCCATTATTTATCGATGATACCATTTGAAACATAGCAATTTTTCGTACAATATAATCACCTAATGATTTCGATTCAAGACAACCATAAGCAACTTTTAAATCTTTTAATGCTTCAGGTAATTCATGAACAATAAAATCATTACGATAAACACGTCCTTTTTTCTCTTCTAATTTCATTGATGGATTAATTGCAGCAGTAAAAAAAATATTTTTTGGTATTGTTGTTCCATGTAATGTTCCATCCATAAACATTTCTTTGAATAGACCAAGACATGATGATGTATTAACTTCATCAAAGAAAACAACTATTTCATTATTAGGTAATTCACGTGCTAATTGAGATATAGGAAACATAAATTCAACTAATTGTTCTTCACTTATACCTGGATGAAGTAGAAGACGATAAAATAATGGTTTTATTTGAGTATTATATAAATATTCTTTAAATAATTCAATAGACATTTGACTTGTTGGTGAAAAAGTTTGTTCAAGTAAATTTTTCAATTGTTGACTTGCTTCAATTAATGGATATTTAATTAATTCATCATTGATATAATCATGAAGATATTGAATAAATGTTGCTGTTAATCCCATAGTTGTTTCATTTGAAGCATAAAGAAGTATTTTCCAAATATGATAAAGAAGATTTTTTTCATATTTATGATCTTTTAGATTAAGTTTCATTTCGCGTAAGAATATTTCATCAGAAGGTAAATTATTTTGTATTTCTACAGCAATTGGTGGAGCGGCTCCTAAGACTAATATAGGTTCATTTAGATTTTCATCATCATCTTGATTATTATCTAAACATAAAATTTTTGGTTTAATACGTTGAAGAAATAAATTAAGAAGATTTGCTTGATTTTCAACCATTGTTTCAATAATTTTTAATATAAATTCATTAGCATTATCGATTATACGTGGTTTAATATTTCCTTGTGTTTGATCACTAGTATTTTTTGAATTTAATAATAATGAATAAAATTTTAAAAGAAAAGTTTTTCCTACACCAGTATCACCTTCAATAATTAATGCTAATTTTGTTAATTTTCTTTCATGTATATGAAATAATTTATAAGCAAAATTTTCAGTTAAAATAAATTTTGTTTCATGAATAATTTTCATAATAGTAGCATATTTAATATCAATTAACCAAGCTAAACATTCAGCAAAATAATCTTTATCTTTATAATCAATAGATCATAATGGATCTTGATTATTAAAAAGACTTTTAATATCCGATGGAACTTGATTCCAATCTACATGTAATAAACGTAAAGCAAAACCAGGATCATATACAAGATAAACACGTGGATAATGTGTATCATAAAAATTAATTTGAGTTAATGCTTTTGCTTCATTAATCATTTGTCGCATAGCAGTAGAACCTAAATTTTGAATTTGTTGATTCCATTGATAGAAATGTCCTTCAAAAAAGAGTATACGACGATATAAAAATTTTGTAAATGATAATTCATAGATTTTATTTTTTGGTAAATCAGGAGCATATTGTTGAATACAAGTATAAATCTGTTTTCGACATTCATCTTTATCATTGATTTTATCGAATGTTACTTTAATTTCTTGACTACCTTGTACTGTAACTATTCGATCGATTGTTCGATTTGTAAAGGCTTTGAAAAATCGAGCAACAAGTTCTTCTTCATCACCAATAAATAATTGATAATTTTCATCTGTTACTTCTTCTAATGTTGTAGGAGAAACAATAGGAATAATTGGAAGAATTTGATTGATATTTTCTCGAACATCAACACCAGAAATAGTTGAATAAGGTACTTCAATAATAAATTTCCATGGTTGAGTATAAGGTAAGGAAAAGATAAGACCACTTGTTGAATCAGTAAGGCATCCGCAAATAAATAAAGAAAATAAAGTTCGACTTAAAGCTTCGAATGGTGCATGAATTGATATATTGAAGAAAATCGATGATTCATGATGAATCATATTTGAATCAAATAGAAGAAATGAACTAATTAGTAAAGAAAGATTTAATTTATCGTTAATACTAAAACAGAATGTATGATTATTCTTGATAGTCTTATTGATACGATGTGTTTTGCCTAGAATATATAAAACTATAATAAGTTTGTTGATTGTTCAATAAATAACTTACCGATACCAGCATTGCCGTAGATAACTTGAATTTGTGATGGAATAAGTTTATATTCATGAAAAAGTTGAAGTAAATATTGATGACTTCGATTCGAGTCTTTATATTCATCTGGAATTGTGTATGTTCGTAAACCTTTTCGATTAGTGGTTAATTCTCTTGAGAAATAGAAGACACATCCATGATTATTTGATTCTCTTGCTAATAAATCTTGTTCAGTAAGAAGAATTTCTCGATGACGATGATGCATTTTATCAATATCCATAATAGCAAATGTTAATGAAGAAAATGTTCGTATACGAGAAAAAAATAAATGTATATCTTCTTCTGTAGCATATGAACACCAAAGAATTTGATAGGATGATGGTAATTGATTTTGAAAGATATTTAAAAGAATACAACAAGTATTCAAATCTAAATCATGTATTAGAGAATTTTGATTTAGATTATTATTCAATGATCGAGGAAGATTGATAAGAAATTGTTGATTTTTATGTTGAATATTTTCTTGATAAAAGATTTGTTCGTTATTTTGAAATAAATCTCGAAGAAATTCCGATAATATTTTTAAAGCTAGATCAGTATTTAATCCTTGATCAATTTGATATTTTTGATAAAATTCATGAAGATATTCATTAGTTAAATCAGTCTTAAAAATTCTTAATGAACGAAGATAATGTTGAAGACATCGAATAGTTAATTTTTGTTCTTCTTCATTTTGATTATTGAAATCTTTAAATGTAAATAAAATTTTTAAAAAACGATTTCGAATTGAATTTGATCTATCAGATGTTCGAAGTAAAATAATTAAAATCATTATTTCACGATTTGAAAATAATTTCAATAATGAACATTCTTGACGATATTTTTTTAAATTTTCTATCCATGCATCATAAGCTTTTTCTAATGTTGTTGATATTAATTGAAGATTTTGTGTTCGTATTTGTATTGCATTATTAATTCGAGCATTTTGATGATTTCGAAGATCATTTAACATTGAACTAATTTCAACTAAAAAAGAAAGAAAGAAATTATTAATTAAAAATTTGAATTTTGTTTACCTTGTTGAAGATAAATTTCATAATTTTCATCACGTAATTGATAATCTGGATGACCAGCTAATTCTAATTTAGTAAATATTTGATAAATATTTTCTACAGTTTGTAATAATTTCAATTGTCCATTAATTAAAGATTTTTTATAAATTGAATTTTGTTGAAAATCAACATTACAAAATGTTAATTGTCGTTTATGATCTTGAATATCAGATGTTGATAGAAGAAAAGATATTTTTCTTGCTTGAACTTGTTGTTGATTATCTTCAATGGGTTCATTTTCATTTTGAGTTTGTCTTAATCCACCTTGAATACGATCGATAGTATAAGTTATTTCATAATATGATGGTTTTCGTGTTAAATGTCGTAGATAAAAATGAACATTTCCACTCTTATATAAATGTTCCATAGTAATTAAAGCATTATCTAATACTGTTGTTTCTTCTGCTGATAACCATAATGTAACCATTTGTAGATTATCATTAATCACTAAAAATAAAATATAAGATGATATTTAAGAATAAATCAGACTAACCTTTAATATGATTTAAAGAACTTTCTTCAAGATTTGATA
>JAJEKB010020935.1:1053626-1092078 GCA_022393335.1 Macrotrachela quadricornifera
TTTTTTTTCAAGAATATCAACAGAATGAGTAACAAATTTTTCTCAATACATACTATTTTTTTCACTCATAACGTAATTTCGAAAAGTTTTATAATGTGGCCTTACAAAATCGGTGAAATAATGCTTCATTCTGCTGGAGGAAGGAGGTATATTGGCGACATCAGAAAAAGGCATGTATTTCAATTTTTCGAAATTAACTTACGATCAAGAAAAAATAGTCTATATTTAGGAAAATTTGACACTCATTCTGTTGATATTCTTAAAAAGAAATGATGCTCGTTCTTCATGTAGAATCAGAGGCTGTTTTCGTGAAAACAATAGATTTTCACATAGCTTTTAGAAGAAAAACATTTTTTAAACGCTTTTCACAATTATTAAGAGTTTTCAAGTCTGTTACTTAAAATATATATGGTCTATGCAATTTTTGATGCTCTTTCAAATTGTATAGTTTAAATCCTATTTTGTTAAACTAAACAGATAAAATACTCATTCTTTTTCGAACTACATAGTAGTAATTTTGAAATAAAAGTACAGAAAATCATTAACGAAAAGAAGGAGTTGAATTAAAATTTGAGCTGAACACTGTAAAAGCAGTAAACAAAAACACATTTTTTTAAAAATATAACTTTTTCGAAAGAATTGAAAATAAAGGTTCTTCAAATTACGCACACAGCGTTGCGCTAACCATTGTGCTTATAGCGTATGCGCAATATTAAAAAAACGTCTTAAAAATATCATAAAAAAAATAAAACTCTATAAACATGATACGGTAGAAAGTTTGTTAAAAATTTAAAAAATCATCTTATAACCAATTGATGCATGAAAATACTTTATTATTTGTTATCTCGACATGGAGAGGTCGCAGCAGAGAGGTATGACAAAGAAGGATTTTGAGAAGGAATTTTTTTAAGAAAAAGAAGAAAAAGAAGAACTTTTCTTGGAGCACAGCGTTGCAACAAATAAATTGTATACGACGCTCGAAAGAAACGGTAGGAATGTGCTCAGGCGAGTAATGTAATTTTGGAGTCATTATTTGGCCACGTTATGAGACCGTTCGGTCGATTTTTTACCGAATGCGAACAGAGAACGAATTTCAAAGATGAACAGTTGTTTTCTCAGTCACACAATATCCGTGCATGTTGTTGTCATCCGTATGTCTCTCAATGACTCTTTCGGTAGTTTTAAAAGTTAAGCATATCCCTCATTAGAGTCTGTCGAATCCAACGCGTATCTGAATCCAAACGAGTCTAGATCTCCTTGGTCTTTTAAATATTTGTGTTAACTGAGATCAAGCTTAGATTTGGAAATTGTTAGATCTAATATATATTAACCTTTCATCCGTATGTATTGCCATGCTGTGTAAAGATTATGAAAAATTGTGTATAATCGAAACTATTCGTTAATGGGATGTCAAATATGCGCAGTAGCATTCTTGTTCTGTAATTCTAAAATAGGCAACACAATGCATAGTGATCATTTATATCTGTCACTTTTACACGGAACGAAAAGTCAGTCTAAATACAGTCCGCACCTCGATGTGACAACTCAAAGATGATTCAAAGTTTAGATGACTGGATAACTTACCTTTTAATGCTCAAAGTTGAAATTAACTCGATACTATCTTTCTACTTGTAAAACAATATTTTCTATCACCCGATATTTCTGATATATCCTAGTTGCTTTAAGATGCCTTACGATGTCATCGACCCAGATGCATTTTTTTTCGAGTTCTCTCTCTTAAATAGGACTTCCGTGTGAGTTGTGTGATTTTTCCGTCCTTCATCGAGTTGAATTAACTAGAAACGTTTTCAGTTTCTCGATCGATATGCACTGTTCCATACACTTTTCAAATCTGCCGGTAGATATAGAGTTCAATTATGACTATTGTGTCTTTCGATCAAAAAAGTCAGAAGTCGCCGCTAAAACTTGAACTCGATTGAAAAAGTTAAAACGCATTTTAAAAACTATAGTTCAAGCTGGAAGCCCCAAGGTCATGTCTGATACTGGTTGACCAACTTAATTTGCATAGAAAAATGGACGTTGATTTTGAGTTGAACTGAAATTAACTTACACGTGCCATCCCCGTTCTCGTCCAGAAATACTGTCGATGCGTACTACTGAGTGTAAGTTGATTTTTTGGTTATGTCCATCAACAACAATACAAATAAAAACTGTACATGCTTTGTTCTACTGAACGACAATCTCAATCGACGCGTGACGGAAGACTACTCGTGTAGGCATCTATAAGATTATGGCTATGGTATAGTCCGGCTTTGGGTATACTTTGTCACCGAGTTTGTCAAAAATTTTTAGCAATGATCGAGTTCCAGAGAAGCACCATCCTTATGTATCTTGTCCTGCATATGGGTGCTATGTAAATTGAAGTCTCATATGTGTCTCTTAGCCCAAGCCTGAGAACTTTTCGTTAGAGTTAAGATAAATTAAACATTTTCTGGAGTTCTTAGACCTTCTAATTAGTGTTAGACAACGACTAGGTAATGCTAATAACTTGTTTTCGATGTTTATAAGAGTCTATGCGTATAAAAAGTAAAAAAGAAGGTCGAAGAATGACCAATCGAGGCATGCAACTTTAAATTGAAAAATAAAAAGAAATATACAAGATATTTTATATTATATGTTTTATCCAAGATAAAAATGTTTTAAGTTTATTCAATATTCAACATTTAACGTTATAAGCTGTTGACTATAGCTTGAATTATTTTATTTGAAGTGTTTTTCTCTCTAAGCAGTTTATTACCATCATTGTTCTATAAAAGAAATTAAAATATTTTTTTTTTTTATATTTATTTTCTTTTCTAACCCCTGCTTTCTTCTTATTCATATCTGATCCTAAAAATTTAGTACACCAGGATGTTGCTGCCATTAAATGTTGATTGTTGTTTTGTTCCATATCGAGAAACTCGATGTAGTTAACAAGTGCACCAATAACATGTGCTTGTAAAGTTACTTTTTTTTCTTGAAGAAATGTTTTTAATTTATTAGCATTTTCAGGTGTTTTATTGAGATTGTCAATTTCATCTTTTGTCATAAACCTTCTTGCATCAAGAATATCTTCAAAAGAAGCCAATTTCACTCTCTGAATTATTGACAAGAATTAGTTTTCAAAAATTACTTAAGTATTTTTTATATACATTGACGCTCGTAGCGTGAAGCTCTTCGATAAAATTAGCGGCGTAGGCAAAACACTAGCACCCCTCTTATTTTGGATGGATAGTAGAAGGTGGCGTCTCCTATATCTGCGTCAAGTCATCAAAGATGTACGGTATCAATATAGTAGTCGCAGTCTTTATTACGCTCTGCAGAACAAGGGGTAGTTGGCCACTCTAGTTCCTAGCTACTCTATTTGTGCTTTAAATCCTTAATAACCTAACACACATATAGATGGTACCATCTTCCACTGTCCATCCAAAACGAGAGGGACGCTAGTGTTTTGGTTAACCGCTCGATAAAATTCATTTCCATTTTGGTTGTTTTTTTAATCGAGTGTACGATGATAGATCAGTTAAAAATAAATATATTTATATAATGATTGTGCGCGCACTATATATAAATAAGTGCATACCGAACAAGAAGACCTAGAAAAATTTTAGTATTAGACAAGAAGAAATGTCTAAATGGATTAAGTAATCGACTAACTAGCCTCATGTATCGTTAATTAATCATTTAGATTTAACCAAAAGAAGTGAAAATGAATTAAATCTACTTGTCAATAATACTTGTTGACAATACAAATAAATAACTAAATCTTCAAGTTATACATTGAATAGTTTTTCTTATACAAAGACAATATAGTTAGTCCGACTAAATCACAGAATGGATGATATTTTTCTATCTATTTGATTTCAGATACTTTCAAGAGCAAAAATTGTTTCAAAAACGATTTTAATTGTATTGTCATCAAGGGAACGAATACATTCATTATGAAAGATCTGTAAATAATTGATTAAGTCTTTCATAAAAAAATAAATTAGAAATACAAAGCAGTAAATTTTCATAATTATAATTTTAAATGAGTCAACATCTTATTGTTGTATGTCCACTAAAAACACGAATTGATGATCTATCTGATCTTCAATTCTATTAACATTGAATTCAATATTGGAAAAATAGTATTACTAAATATAACATCGTTATTTCTTCTTCAAATAAGATAACCAAACAATAAAACAAATCGTTGTTCAGTATTATTATTAACTGCTTTCAATTCATCTTTGTCAGATAAATTAACTTCCAAAACTATAATTATGTTACTTATTAAAATACGAGAAAAGCGAAAAAAACTTACAATGGAAATGTATTTATAGATAATTTTGATCAATGTTAATTATTTTGTGTATCAAGTCTGTATATATTATTATATAATTCTTTTAACTCAATTAATAATCAATTATACTATTGTATCATAAAAAAAGGAAATAACATGTACTTAATTCAATAATTAATAAAAGAGTTTTTTTTAAAACAACAATGAGTTAACAGATGTTAGATCAACAATTGATCTTTTGTTTATCTTATTCTTTTTTTGAAATTAGTAATCAAAAAATGTTTTTCTTTTTCTTTTTAATTTTTGGTCTTTACAACCATCATCAGAAATATATGAAAAATATCAATTATGTTTTTGAATAAATATTAATGTATATCAAATAATAATTATTGATTTGATTATAAAGGCTACAATATTACCAGTTGAACGTATGGTGGAATATTGCAGTAGATAATGAGATTGATTATATGTGACATTTCTTTCCTAAAGATAGCTCTAATTATGGCACAATGTTTTTAATAGATTATTCATATATACTTACTATGACAATGGTGAATGTGAAACATGAAACTTTTGATAATCAATATGAAGAAATCTATTTAGATGCAGTAAAGATGACTCCCTTCACCCTTGACTGAATTCATTCTATCAATTTCGAGAATCATTGATACATAAATGGTCGACAAATGTGACGCTATAGCCAGCTCATTCTAAACGAGTCATCTACATTTTACGATTTCTAAAACCAAAACTATCAATCTTAAATTCGAAAAATATCAAGCACCCATGATTTTCTCATTACAGATAACATTTTTTGACTTTTGTGGTACGTTGCTAGAGTACTGACATGAGTCGCCTAGACTATAGTTCAACCGGAGTTCATAACGAAAAACTCGGACAAAACGTAACGTTCCCATTGATTTCAGCTAAGTTACTTTAACTTGACCTTGTATCTTGAGCAAACACATATACAGAGTTATGTTTTTCATATGATTTTCCCCTCTCAGTCAAGAAAACAGAAATAAAACATTTCGCTTCAACTTTTCATTGGGATTGGCAGTAGCATTTTTTCGTTACGATCTTCTGACCTAAGAAAAAAGGCGCAGCGTTCGGTTTTTTTTACGCCAAATGTCTAATAAAGAATTATTTTACCTCAAGAATTGAATCATTCGCCATTTTCTCAAGATGCCTCAATTCTCACTTATAATATTAGGATAAAGCTTATAAATCAATGTTTAGTCGTTCGTTGGCCTACCTCGAATGGACCACTCACGACTAACTATTTGCATATTTAACACCACTATCTGAACCAATATTAGTTTAGGTTTTGAAATTAATGGATGCATCTCGTTTAAATTCTTCTCCAAAAACCTACTGGGTATTTGTCAGTACTCTCGTTAAGAAGAAACAAAAAAAAGGCGAACTATTTAAGAATTGCTACAAATAGAGTAATACCTATGGAGACTTAACAACAGAGCTTCCAACAGTCGCTTCGTTTCTCACATATTTTTGTATAAATCTCATTCAAAGATCCAACATATAGTAAACAATAAAGAAAACTGCTTATATCAGAATCAATATCGAACATAGATTCACGACTCTCGAATATTCATGAGTCAAGCTTAAAACAAGAAACAGTTCATCAAAGAAAATTAAGAAATAGATAGCAAACATTTTTACTGACTTCGAATTTATATTCTTCGTGCTCGATAACGATCAGCCAAGGTTTATTAGAAACGATAATTTACTAATTTATCGTTATTTAATATCTACCAATATTGAAAAACTAACTCCCGATTTTGATTCTTCACCCTCTAGATTGTCTTTCGTGAAGTTTTACTCGAGATAGTTCTTATTATCCACTATTAATTTGTTGGCAGACCAATTCAGTTTTCATTTATTGATTTTCGACCATTTTGGATAAAACTTTTTAAGAAAAAAGTAAAAATAATTACTAATTATTTGTTAAGTTATCATTAACCACAAATTTGACTCCAGATGCGAATTCTTTATCCTCCATTACCCTTCATGTAGTTTTCAACTAGGATATTACAAACTTGATATTAATCTTGCTGACAACGTTTTCAGATTGGCTTGGATACAGAAAGACACAGACAAACTGTAAAAGAAAGCATACCTGTATAACTACAAACTTATTTTATGTTATATAATCTTTCCTCCAATCCCCGAGACAAACTGTTATTTCGTAAAGAAGCCCTTTTTGACCCTTGATCTGGCACAAACAAACACATTTCACTTTTTTCTATATCATTCTCACTTCAGCCGAAGAAATTTCATCTTAACGATATTTTTTAGAAGAATATCTATGGTTTCTCTCAGGTACAGCAGGAAAACGGAGTCCCCAACTTTGGCTTGGAACTTTACATAGAGAGAGATCTTAACGAGAATAGTTTATTCTAACAGTTTCAGCGCCTTTGATTACTCTTTTTCCGACGTATAACATCTAAATTTACCAGTCTATATGAGCGATGTAAATAAAATGCTTTCACCATAGTCATATTCTGGTATAGAAGCAATGAAAAGATATAAATTTTTCACAATTCATCATTCTGATGACTGCTCCTCCTAACCAGGACCACAATATTATGCTCAACAATATTATTAAAATGAACATATCAACAGCAAGAAATTTAACGGACCAAACTTTTTTTCACAGAATTCATAGCTTATTGTGGCATACAAGATGCGTTATAATCTCGACTTAAAAGCAATGCATCACTTCGGAATGAATGTTTTCCTAGTTAGTAAAAGTTTTAACATTGAAGACGATATTATTCAAACTTAGACAGTCATTCTCATATCAAAATCTTAAAATAAATTCATAATTATTAATAAATGATGATCACAATAAAAAAAGAAATTCGAAAGATAAAAGAATAATTTTTCATTACTTTTGTTTGCTATAATTATCGATCAAACGAAAGAGGAAAGAAAAAGGTTAATTTATGATACATTAAGAATATCGAGTTTGCTTAGTTCTTAACTTCTTCCAATTAAAAAATAGTCGACAAAGAACAAAATAGCTTTCACATTGCTTTAATCTAATATTTACACATAAGACGCAATAAAAATACAACAATCCACTTTATTACATCTGATGATTTCTATTCAAACTTTTATAGAATAAATCGTATAATGAGAAATAAATTATTAATAAGCCATTCACGAGCTCATTCAGAGCCAAATATAATAGATGATGAAGAGGAAAAATCCTTTTCTTTAAAGTGGATAGATTCTTTGCCTGTTGATGCATTCTCATAAAATGTACTGGCAATTATTAATGAACTTCGAAATGATGCAAGCATAGCATTAAAATTATTTAAAGACGATTCGACTACTATAAATTAAGAAAAACAATAAAATAATATTGAAAAATAAAAAAAAAAATTTTAGGCTAAAATTAGATGGTTCCACTTGATAAACTAGTCAATGATGACGTAATTACTTCACAATTAATATATTCAAACAAAATAATAAAAAAAATTTATCATCTCGTCGTGTTAATAGTAATTTTCTTTTCTTTCAACTCATAATTAATACCATTCTACAAGTAAAATGTTAACCAACAGATATGAATGAATCTGTTGGATTTTATGCAAAAAAATTTTCTTGTATTGAAAAATTATCTAAAGCTTTACAGGCTTTCTCAAACGATTACAAGCCAGAAGAGTCATTGGTATGGTATACAAAATCTATCTTTCTATATTCTCTTCTAAATAAAGCACTTTGTATGCAAAATATTGAATTACTTTATCTTCTGCGATTATTTATTCATGATATTTATTGTGAACTTACAAGAAAATTAATATCAATCATTTGTAAAAGTCTATCGTGAACAATTAGTATCATCAGAAGAAATAGAGACATTAAAAATTTCTATTGACGACTTTATATGAATGAATTCTTTTCTTTCTACTAGTTTTAATCGACAAAAGGCCGAGTTCTTCATTACAGGTACTACTATAGCTTCATCAAATGGGTCCAATCAAAATTCCGTTCCTGTTATTTTTCAAATTGATGCTGATCGAAATATAAAAAAAATTAAGAGATCTTTTGCTGATATTGCTGAATTTAGCGAATCTGATGATGATGAAGAAGTTCTATTCATGGTTGGTTCCATTTATCATGCCTTAGCTGTATATCAAGAAAATAATAGATATGTTGTCTCACTTCAATTATCTGACGGCATTGAAAAAGATATGCAAATGTTAATGGATCATTGAAATTTATTGATATTTTAAGTACTATGGATAATCTCGATTTGGTGAATGTTAGTGATATTGCCAAATGTCACTTCTATCTAGGCCATATTGCGCAAACATACGAACGATTTGATGGAGTATGAGAAGAATTCAATATTGCCTTGAACTATGTATTTCAAATGAAAGAGCCAAATTTCAAACTTGTAGCAGCAATATATACATCAATTGGAAATAATTTTGAAGAATGAAAACAATATAAATATGCTCTGGACTACTACAATAAAGCTATTGACATTCTCTGACAAAATAAAAATGAAAATTCATCTCGGTAAGCAACATTGTATACAAGTATAGGATGATTGATTATATCGACAAAAAAAGAATTAAGTAGAAGCGCGTCAATATCATCAAGAAGCATTAGTTCCACAAAAGAAATATCTATCAGAAATTCATTGTGACTTAGCATTTACATACAAAATATTAGCTGCAATCTACTTTGATCTGTGTGAATATGATCAAGCTCTTCGATAGTTGTCAGAAAGCTTTAGATATAGAAAGTAAATCATTATCAAATGACTATTCCGCACAAACAGTTTCCTACGAAAATATAACTGTAACATTAGTATCTCGTTCACACTTTTCAATCATGTCCTACATATGGCCATTGTGCCAACACCACATGTGGACCTATAGCATGCTTCGACTTGTAAAAAGAGCTCCTTGTTTTCAATGTCTTCATAAATTAATCTGTATTTGTCGATGCTTTGAACTCAAACTATCAACCTTTTACTATTGAAATTTTTTATTGATATATTTATAACAGCAATAAACCTCGAACTTTAAAACAAAGAAATTTTACAATATATTGAAATCTAATTTCGTCACTGAACAGTTCACGCTGGTGATATAAATCAGCGAATATTATAGTAGATATTTGATTGAGTGAAATAGATTCATTTATAACTTTTTTCCACACGCTTCTTTTTTCTTTCCGAAAAATGTGTATCCATAATATTTATATGCGATATGTATTGAGATTCATGTTACTGTTTTCTTTCTATCGTCATGTGTTACGAATATATCTATTTTATAATAAAGACAATAACTCTACTGTGTCAAATGGTAATTCTTTAAAAACTAAATAAAAACATGGTATGACAAAACAATTCTTTTTTTTTAAAAATAATGTGATTGTATATAAGAAAGAAAGGGAAAATGGATTAAAAAAATAATGATGCCGTGACCCGGGATCGAACCAGGGACCTTCAGATCTTCAGTCTGACGCTCTCCCAACTGAGCTATCCCGGCGATTAATGATCATTTTAATCATATTTATCATTTAAAACGAAGTTGTTTTTTTTTATAACATTATCAAATGGATGCAAATAGTATAAAGATTTCATGACATTTATTATATCAGTACCTTACGTCATCTTGAAGTATATAGTTAGAATACAAGAACCAATAGAAAAAAAAGGGGTTTTTTTCTTACTCATTTGTCATGTAGAAATAGATATTTATCTTTGGTTTATATTTAACCTAAATTTTTTCTTCAAATTAAAAGAAAAGAAAAAGACAATTAATCTGACGAAATAACCTTGATAATTTCGAAATTCTTATCTCTATTTTATGACAATAAATAGACGAGAGAAGTACATAAAAAAAATATACATATAAGATGATTTCATATATTAATGCATCTTCACCAACAGGAAATGGTCGTCGAGTAAAATTATTAAGTACGGATTTAATATTTGGTGGTATTGATAATGTATTTGTTTATCCATCTCTTGATATTGATCGATTAAAAAATGCTCTTAGTTTTACACTTTCATCATGGCCTATTCTAACTGGTCGTATTATTATGAATGATAGTGATGAATATTTTATTGAATTTTCTGATAATTCAATTCCATTTACTTATGTTGAAAATGATGAACTTGAAAAATGGCCAAATTTACCTGTTATTGTTGATGATATGACATTTCTTCAATCTTTTATTGATTCAGTTAAACATCAACCTGAGATTGAACCACTTATTCGATTTAAAGTAACTCGTTTATTACGTAGTAATGAATACGTTCTTGGTACAAGTTTTTGTCATACAATTGGTGATGCTGATTCAAATCTTCATTTTCTTAATGATCTTTCTCAAATTTATCAAGGTCTTCAACCACTTTTATCTTCTCCAATTTTTGAACGACATTTATTAAAACAAGAAGATCCAGAATTTACTTCATCATCTGTTATGAAATTATATGAAAATACAGATACAAGAGAAGCAGTTATAGCTCGTCTTACTAAAGAACATATAGAAACAGAATCTATTAATATGTCTTTTTCTTCTGAACAACTTAATCAATTACATAATCTTGTTCGTAATGATAATAATGAAGTAACAATTCATGATACACTTTGTGCTTATATTATTGTTACATTGAATAAATATTTTTTTAATAATGAAGATGAATATATTAAACGTGTTTATATGATGATTAATTATCGAGGTGTAAAAGATTCAATAGCATCGAAAAGTTATGTTGCCAATGCAATAATGCAACCATTATCTTCTGATTTTCCAAATCCACTTTCATTATCAAGTATTGCTAAAACAATTCGAAAATTAATTAAACAAACACGTGAAGAAAATTTTCTTGATAAATGGATAACTTCATCTAGTATTTTGATGAAAAAATTTATAAAAAATAATGAAATAAATTTTGTATGGGATAAAAATGAAATTATATTTAATTCAAATTCAAAATATGATTGGACAAATCAAGTTAATTTTGGTATGAAAAATCAATGTCGATTTCATACAATAGGATTATATAAATTTTATTTTCGAATTTTTCAATTAAATCCTATTAAACAAGATAATGGAAATTGGATTAAAGATAATGGTGGTTTAGAAATAGCTTTTAGAATTCCAAAAGATGAAAGAAAAAATAAATTTTTAGATGCATGGAAAAAAGATATTGAAGAAAATTTTATTAATGTGAAATAGATTTAGAAAAGATATATTAAAATATTTGGGTTTGTTTTTTTTTATCGTGATAAACTTTTCTTTATCATAAATTATTAGAATAAAACAAAAAAATCCTTCTTTATTTTTTAAAATACATAGAAATTTAATGAAATCAATAGTCATAAATGAATACTTTGATTTAAAGAAAAAAAAAAATTATTGCTAATTATCAATGGTATAAGATAAATATTTCTATTATTCTTCATAAATTAATTATAAAGATGAATATACCCACATTATACCTTTAGTTAATTCATAAAAAGAATAATTTGTATCAATGAGAAATTAAATAATAAATGTTTTATATCAATGATATAGAAAAAATTGGTTTCATTTATTTAAATTTGAATTATTTTCAATCGTACATATTTCACTACAACTTTTTATAACTTTTTCATGAAATATATTAACATAAGCCGTAAGTGAACGAAAAGCTGTTATTATATCAGTTAAATGTGATAAAAGAAGACTATCAAGACGTAAACCATTATTAATAGGATGTATTCCATCTAAACTAATACGTGTATACATCCCTGTTGGTACATTATCATTGTAGATAATTCAATTCATGTTGCATCAATTCTAAATTAAAGATAAATTTTTAACGAAGATATTTCAAATAAGAAGGATATGTAAGGATAACTAAAAGAAACAAGAAAGAGAGGGAGAGATGTAACATGCCTTTTTTATTTCTGTTTTATTTTACAATATATTATTTAAACATTGAGTGACGTCTATCGGATGATATACAGAGATTTGTTCTTATAATTTAACCAATCCTGTAATACATATCAATGAATCATTATAACTATTCTCGTATATTTCTATTTAAGAAATTTCTAAAGATTAATGAACAATAATTTGACTCGTTTTCGAGTTCTTCAATTATATAAACGTATTATAAAATTATCTCGTACATGGAAAGCTAGCAATCATCCATTAAAAACACATGAAGAACAAACATATATTCATAATGAAGCACGAGAATTATTTCGAAAAAATAAACATGTTTATTATTTTATATATTAATCTTGAAATAATTAATCATTTTTATTTTCTTAGGTAAATGATCCAAAAGAAATTGAAGAATATATTCGAGAAGGTGAAGCACGAATTGAACTTGCTTGCCATTATAATAATCCATATCCAAGACTAGTGATTAAAATTATTTTCTTTTTTTATTTATTCATTTATTTATCTATTTTTATAAAAGGTTAATTTACCAACATATTCTATACCACCTAGTCATAATCGTATTCGATTTAAAAGTGAATATGAAATAGAAGATATATCAAGACCAATTTATTTAAAATCTTATGAAATTAAAGAAGAACTACCTGATAATGAAGAACAATCAAAATCAGATAAATCATAAGATTATATTTATCTAGATTATATTTCTTTTGTTATTTTAGAATATTTTATTAACAATAAAAACTATTTGTTATTTAACTATTTTTATAATATAGAAGAGATGTAATTAATTTATTTTGAAATAAAAAATTTTGAGAACCTTTAAAATCAAATATTTGAGTTCTACTATAGAAAAACTATTCATATAAGTTTCTAAAACAACAAATAAAATAGTTTTAAATGAATAATAGAAACATTCAAGAGAAAGCTGACATAGTATTTAATTTTTTTTATGCATAAGATAATGTATTCTATTGTTGACTATCTTGTATTAGCAATACATTTAAGCTTTTATAAATAGTTGATTGTTTACATTGCAAATATTATAGAATATTGTTAAATGTTTAGATTGAGCATCTCACTACTGTTTATATATTTGTAGCAATAGAACAGAAAAGAAATTTTTATTTATGAATAATATATAGCTTCAAATGAGATACGATAAGGGAAACTACTATCATAGGATAAATTAATTGACTGCATTTTATGAACTTTTTCAAAAAAAAAGAAAATATAACTTATGAAATTTCTGTTCTTCATTAATAATTTTTCTGTTTTGTTCCATCATTATGTGATTGAACAATACTGTTGTACTTAAATTACATATATACTAACTTTACAAATCATATGATGTTATCAATGTTATATACGTCGGACACTAAGATTATCTCTTTATAATAAAGATGTTCATGAAAGTTGATAGTTTGTCGCTGCTGAGATGGTATTAAAAAATGAGCCACCATTGCCATAAAGTACTACTGAAAGTGATGTATAACACGAATAATACAAAGATTTTGATCAATACTAATTCAATATTTTGTAATAATTAAGAAAATATTCTTTCTTTATAACTTGATAAATATCCTTCGATGTTATCAGATGCTTTACTATCAAATATACATTTAATCAAACTAAGAGTATTATAGTAACAATTGTAATGTGTGTATAAGGATAGGATTGATGTAAGAATTGTTAGATTTTGATAAAAAATGAACAAAGAAAAACTTAGCATAACTTCTTGCAAAATAAATGAAATAATATGTACAGAGATTACGCGTGTCATACATCGAATTAAATATCACATACAAGCACGTATCTTTGTCTTCTTTCATTCTAAAATTATTATTTATGTTTACTTATTTCGATCTATTTATACACTCATTATTGATATTAGAAATAATATTATCTTAAGTATGAGTGAAAGAAAACTATGTAATATTAATATTAATAGTCATAATATAAATTTAGGTGAAGTTAATTGGTCTCGTTTTAAACGATCTTGCAAAAAGATTGAATTTTCAATCAAGAAAATATTATTTAATTAAAAGAAGTTGTTTCATGATCTAATAAAATAGGAATGAACGCTGTTGGTAACATAAGAGTTCTCTTTCACAAACATATTTGATATTTTTCTTTCTGGTTTTCTTATCTAATAATACAACTAATATTTTCCATTTAATTAAGTTGCATTATGTGTGATCTATTTTGATAAAGCTTATTATTATTAGGAAAAAAGAATAATAAATGAATTTTAATAAGCAACTATTCATTGAGTCTATTTTCTGTATATCAATGCATTAAATCTCACCAATAAATCAATATTATCTACTAAAAATGTCCAAATTCATTTATATCAAGGGTAATTCGTTTTAATCAACTTAATCTTTTGATTTATCAGACAAATCATTTATTTAGTGTTCTTTTCTCGTCTTTCCTGTTCGAACACTTTGAAACGTGATTTAAACGTTTGTCTGTTTGCGTGAGATATTTTCCCTCTTGCAAAGTAATATTGAAATACTGCAAACCATTCAAACAATACAACATAAATAGGATCAATCTATTGTAGTCGTGATCTTCATTTCGTTCAAAAAAAGATTTAGTTTTGATCTCCTGCTTACCAGAAGTTTTGTTATTAGAGACGTTAAAATAACAGTCCATTCGTTTAAACCATTCAGCTGCTATATTAAGTTCCATTTAATCACTAATATCCTTGTTGTTGAATGCTTAATTAAATGTAAACAAAGTTAATTCTTTTGGTTTTAGTTTTGGTTTTGTCATGAATAGTACTGGAATCAGTTTGATCATGTCTGTTAGAAGCATTTAAGATTTAATTTATCATATTCAATAAACCTATATTCAGTTCATAGAGTAGAATAGAAATATTGGGCTATCAAAAGTGTTACTTTGTAATGATAATTAATATTTTAATAGACGTGACAAATATTTTATCACTTCAGGCATATGTACATGAATAATATTAATGAAGTTCTACCTTTTAAATGCTTCAATGATTCGAAAATAACCATAATTACTTTCTTCGCTACGAACGTCATCCATTAATAATTTCAGAAAGAAGCAAAGAAATGAATTGGAAATACCATCTTAATATATGGTTATATATGATGTCTTCTTTTTTGTATTTAGTGGGTTCTATTTTATTTCATTCTTACTTTTGGAACAATGAAATTTTAGCAAAAATTGGTGTATTATTGTATATATTTGGTTCTATTCTATATTTTTTGGCTGCATTTCAACAATTGTTAAGAAATTTTCAAACTTTACCATCTGATGAAGATGTATTACCTAATAATAAGATGAAAGTATCTAATATAGATACAGCAATATCATTTTGTGTGATCACAATTACAAATATTAGCGGTATTTTATTTATAATTGGTTCGATAGCATTATGGCCAACATGGGATTATTGTAGTAAAATTCTTGGTAATTGGATATTCCGTATTGCTTCAAGTCTAATATTGATAAAGACTGTGTGGATCTTAATTCGCATGCAAATGAAAAAACCGAAATGTACAATAGAAAAACTAACTACAATAATGACATTATTTGGTATAATTGGTTTTCTTATAGGTGGTGTACTCGCTCTAGCTGGTGAAACTCATGCCGATCATGGTTCCTTTTCAATGATGATAGGATCATATTTATTTTTGGTATCATCAATACTTTCATATAAACTGTAATCTTATTATATAAATATTGATTAATCCTATTAAAACAAATAATTATTTATAATTAAACAATTCTAGATGACGAGTATAATAAAAACTTTAGTAGTTTAAGAAAAAATATTTAAAAATCTTCAAATTGGTTCTATATGATATAGAAAAGTGAATGTAGAAGAAAAACTTTCTCTATCTCTTCGAAAGGGTAGTATTTAGATATATCTTATTAAATAGTCAAAGAAAAATCATACATGAAAATTTCTACATGAGAATAAATGTAAGTTTTGATTAACATCCTGGGACTGAGTACTCAATCCGAAATGAAGCGTGTATCTAGATGTAATCTTATATTCAAAATATAGAAATTCTTTCTTAAAAGACTTATAGTAAATAATATTTTATTGAGAGAAAATCAGTATGTTCATAAGAAAGACGACGATAATTTTATTTTTAATTTGACATTCAATTAGGCACATTTTAATATTAGTTTTTAAAAGCATAGTTTCATTTAGAATAATACATTTGGAAGAGAAAATAACTTTATACACAACATCTTGTTAATAGAAACAGTCTAAAAACAAATTTTGATAACTTTTGAATAAATATTCACTTGATTTATACATCATAGCAACTGTTCAATTTCAAATGATTTAAATTGTATCACCAATAAAAAGAAAAAATTCATACGTGCTAATTCTAATCGATTATATGCTACAAATTTTATTGATATCGGTTTTACTATCCTTAATATTTGTATTTAATAGTTATTGTCTTGATTCATCTATTTGTTTCGATGCTATTTATTGCATTCAGCATTTGTATCTTCTCATTTGCGAAAATAAACTCGGAATCTGAAAACTAGTAAATCCAATTTCAATTATTTGTTTTTTTATTTTATATCATTAAATAGAAAATAGTCTTAAGTCTCAAAATTTCGTTGTTTAAAATTTAAAAAAATCTACTAATATCACTGTTTAGAAAAATTATTTCATGGCATGGATATTATGAGCTTTTTTCCTTTAAACTTGAACACTTGAAATACAACCAATTATTTTTCCTTCTCAAAATACTTTGGTAATCACGTCTAATCTTGATCAAACTACTTATGTACTTGATAAAGCCATAATAAACAATTTAATTAAAAATTACAGAATCTTTTAAGTTAGTAAAGATGATGTAAAGAAATGGATCGACGATCTCGAGCATCTTTTCGATACAGTCCAAACTCTAGATTGTCATAAATTGAATTTAATTCCTTATTCTTTGACACAAGAGGCACTTCATTGGTACAAAAACAATCAATCAACATTAACCATATAGGAAGTGCTTCTTCCATCCTTTTATGAAGAACTGGCCTTTAAAAAGCTTGAATCATATACTCAAGGAATGAATCAACCTATTCGTGGCTTCTATAATGAAGTTTTAAAATTTTGCGCTGAAGCTGATCCTTCTATGAGCGAATCAACAAAATTAAAAAATCTTTTAAATGAAGCCAAGCATGCAATTCAGTTTGATATACGAAGAAAAAGATTCATAACAACAAATCAATTTTTAAAATATGCTAAAGAAATCGAAGTACTTCTCAACTATCTACTATCGATGCTATGTATAATTATAATATTACTACTCAGCTAATAAAATAACATTGATCGATTATGACATGTATAACTATGATACTATCCAATACTGATCAATTCATTCTTCCATCATTTAATCAAACAACATCGAATGCTAACTACAATATTAATAATAGTAATAATTGTCAACCTCGTGCCAATAATATTAACACTATAAATATACTATCTTCATCTCATTCAACTCTATTATCTTCATGTTCCGACTTTTGCGCTCGATATAACCAAACGAGACGTATGCCATCTGTCTGTCCAAGTTTTTAACGTCAGAGTCGTCGAAAGATGGTATCACCTCCGAAAATGAAACTATAAATCTATCAAAATCATCTTTAATCTTCACAACAACAATATTCAATAACACAAGAAAATGTAAGTGCTTATTGATATCCGAGCAACCACTATATTTATTAATCAAAAAAGCATGGCAAAAATAAATAATATGCTTATATTAATAAACATTTTTATTCATTTATTCTTTCCAATAGAACAGCGTCGTTTCGTATATTAGATGGTGTTGAGAACTGGTTTAATCGATCACACTACTTTTAATACATATATTTGTACTCCTATTAGTAGTTGTGCTACAATTACAACAATTTATTCTTTATAGAAAAGGATCTTCGTAATTTAATGAAAAGTCTCAACCGATAACGTTTCACATACATCACCAGCCTGTAAACAGCATTCATAACCAGTTAAGGAAGAATCTATGTATAATAAGATTCGAAAATTTTTAAATGCTAGTCCAATATTCAAATCTCATTCACCTTATGCTGCATTTTCTTTCCGAGTCAAGAAAAAAGACGGTATCTATTGTTTTGTTACCGATTAAAAAAAACTAAACGGAATTGCCATCAAAGATTCCTCGTCATTACCAAATGTGGAAGATACTATTCGAAAACTAGGACATGGCTATAAATATTTTTCGAAGTTAGATCTCAAATCAGGATTTTTTCAAATTCTAATAAATAGACCCAATAAAGAAAAAACTACCTTCGTCACATCGTTCGGTATTTATCAATTTAATGTGCTTCCTATGGGATTTAAGAATTCCTCACCGACATTTCAAAAAGTGACGATAAATACGTTAAAGTTTTGCCGACAATTGGCTCTTGTCTATCTCGATGACACTATCGTTTTTTAAAGAACCTATGAAGATCATATTCCCTATCTTACACAAGTTTTTATAGCGTTAAATAGTCGTAATTTAGTGCAACATCTACCAAAATACGAATTACTGGTTTCCGAAATAAAATACTTTGGTTACATCATTAGTGGAAAAATAATCACTCCAATGAAAGAAAAAATACAAGTTATATCAGATATCAAAGAACCTAATACCTTATCAACAGCGAATCAGCTTATAGACGCTCCAAATTTGTATCAAAAATTCTTATCTAATTTTATTAATGTTCCTGCACCCATTCATTCCGTTACTAACATTGTTAAAACCTAACATCAGAAATTTACGAGGAAATTTGTGCAATCGAACGGTTTTCACCAACTAAACCAACTACTTACAGCTGCACCTTTATTCGTACTTTATTCTGTTGATGATAAAACCTTAATATTTACTACAGACATTAATAGAATAGATATAAGAGACGTATTACAATAAGATATGGACGTTCGACTTCTTAATTTTATATACTATTATTCTCAGTTAATGATGTCTTGTAAATCAAACATAATGCAATCGAAAAGCGAGCCATCGTTGTACACAAATATTTCGTTCGTATAGGATCGTTTATACTAAATCGAGATGTCATAATGATGATAGATCGTTGTCAGTTGTCATATAATGATTAAAACTATTAGTAACACAACTGTCGATCGAATCGCAAATTTACTTCAAGAATATGATATTGAACAAGTACTTCATATTAATGGTCGACGAAATTGTGTTCCTGATTACTTATACAGATGCCTACATGAACAAATTGATTATTTGTTTATTATTGAATATGGCCTCACTAGTAAGAATGAACCTGTACCATTGTCATTCATTTCGTGTTATTAGAAAGGATATATTGATTAATTAATGCTTATTTGTTATTATATAATCTTCCTTGTTTTATTATGTATATATTTATTTATTGAACAAAATAATCAAATGTTAAAGTTAAATTTTTTATTTTTAATTTGATAGCTGATATATATTTGAGTGAATTGCAACTTTTTGGTACAATAGTCGAAAAAAATAAAAGTAGATCTAGACAACTTCTAAGTAGTGCATTCTATGGTACTCTATACTAGTAGTATACAGCAAAAATTTCTCGGCACTTTGTCGAGTATTAAGGAAGATAGGCGTTATACAAATGTATGATTTTTTTCCATTACTGTCATTTTTTACTGTTCAAGAGTTCTGGTAGATTTTTACGTGTTTTAGCAGAAATGAGGTTCTAAAGAAATTATTATATTATGTCCAGACAGTTGATTCAGCTTCATGATACATTTTATTTTTCGTTACATCTTCGCACTAGGATAAGAGACAGCTTTAATCTATGTTTTCATTGCGAAAAGTCAATCTATATTATCCTACATCGACTTTTTATACATCTTAATTTATTTTCACGTATTACACAAAGAAAAAGAGTTATAAAAAAAGTAAAATAAAATAGTCTATATTCTATTTCGTTTGTTAAATTTTGTTCATACATCAAATCATCAACTGTGAATTAAGAAAAAGAACATTGATTCTAGTTATACATAATCATTTAAAAATTAAGTTTTAATGTTTTTCTTTTTCATTTGACACTTGTTTGATATAAAACTGACGATCATTGGTTGTAATCACCTCATGGAATGATACGGTACCTTTCCATGATTTGGGTTGTGGTATTTCTTTCCTTATATTTGCAATATCTGTTGATTTATATAAATATAATTTAATGTCTGTTTTATTTCTTGCAACATTGAAAAGATCTAATGCATTTGAAAATGCATTATCAGGATTATATGACATAATTTCATCAAATTTACGCTTTATTTAAGCATCAATGGCATCAGCAATACCTTTACCGTGTCCTGACTTTAAAGAAATCCATTTTATATCAATATAATAATCAGTAACAAACTTTTTCATCATATAGATAGTTGTTTTATTTCAGTATTGAGAAAGTAGTGAGTCAGATATAAAGATGATTGTACTGAGATTATTTCCATCAAGTAAATCTTCCAATCATTTAAGAATAGCAGCCCACGCCGCTTCTGCCGTATGGCAAGTATCATCACTAATACTAACAAAACTAAACGAATCATCCTTCAGCTATGCAAATCCTGATGGAATAGACAAATGGTTCTCGAAATAATATGCACCTTAATATACAAAAAAAAAGTATATAATGGACTACTTTTTTCATGAAAATATATTGCATATATGAAGAGGTTGTTTCGTTTAGGATACCTTTTTCTTCTCTAGCTTGTTTAAGATTGTAGTTTTCACACCAATTTAGTTGAATTATTGCTACTTGGCCATTGAGTCGTGCTTGTTCTTTTGCTGCTTTAGCTGCATGAAATGGTTGTCGCATTCGATAGATATGTCCAACTAACATCTATTTCAAAAAGTCAATGACGAGTTTAATGAATGTGTCCAAGTAAAACTAATACTTACATCAATTTCTGATATGAATCTATTTAAAAATTCTTTCATTAACACAGACATTACATCTTTAGTAGAAACTAATGCTGATGATTTAGCTAAATTTTCTTTGAATTTATTTATTTTTGCTCCATCGACTGCTAAATCATATAAATCAACAGGTGTATGATTTACTATAGGTTGTATACATGAATATTTGTGCTTCAATTGAGGAAGTTTTTCGTATTTGAGTTGAGGATTAAGGCAAGTCATACATAAGCAAGTTCTCCAACTATCATGATTTGGTTTTTGAATGTAAGACGGAACATACCGTGTGAATGTTACATAATCAATATCAATGTTATACTTTCTAATTCAAATTGTTGGTGAAGTATATTCAAATGATTGAATTGATATCGAATTTGATGGTTATCAATTTGTTTTTTTTATCAGGACATAATTTTGTAATATCATCGCTGCATAAAAATGTTTCGATTTCAGCACGAAGTAATGAGGGCGCTTTTTTCGATACATTTATACCCAATTTACGTCTGATTTGCTCTGTTGTACCTCGTGGAAGATCTTTTTTTTGTCTTTCAGACTTAATATTGCACGCTTTTTAGCATTTGGACTAACATTATCGATAAAATTCTTTGACGGTAATTGATTTGGTGATGTTGAAAATGAAAATGTATGAAGTTTTTGAATTTCTTTCGTTAGTTTTCTTCCTGTTTCTTGTAATTTAGCATTATCATTTTTTAATTTCGAAATATTCATTCGACGTCGTCTTTGACATTCTTTTTCTCTTAGATCATTTACATTTGTTGGAACTGTTTTTGATGTTGAACCGTTTGATTGTTCTTTTTCTTTCTTATTTTTACGCCACTTCGCTTGTGATAATGTCTTTTTTCTTTCATAATCTTGGTCAAATCGTTTTCATAAAATCCTATTAACCTGTATTCGTGAACGGTAGTTTCTCGTACGGTATTTAGATTGACCTTTCATCTGGAAATGTGAACGGTAAATATTTTTAAAAATACGAAATATTATTCCTATAGTATGTTTAAGGATAATTAATATAATATAGGGAAGATAAATATTGTATCAACTTATGAAATAAGCATGTATTTTGATATGACATATTCGATTTTAATCATATACCATATTTCAAACTTAGACGTACGGTTCAATTTCATTATATTATCTGACCAAACTTGCTTTTCAGCGTTGTACAAAGGATAAACAATCGATAAAAAATTCAGAAGTCGTTAAAATTTGAAAGACATGCTCTGACGAGTTGAGATTGGACTGAAAAGATTGTTTCTAAATCGATTCTACCTGAGGCATCCTCCATAAACGAGTCACTCTACATTTTTCAGTATATCGTAAATTTCTCTTGAACGGTATATCATTAATTGCTGAAATTTTTATCACTTGTAGACCTTTTTGTTTTGTATATACTGTAAAAAAAATTTAGCCAAATCGAACGAACTGTTACAGATTTATTGAATGTACACTTTCGGAACGTCACTCTGCAAAGTGTGTATAATGACCATTTTTTCAAAAGTTCTACTATTTTTGCTCATAAATAAAGTCGATAAATAAGAACTTTTTTTTATTAATTTATGAGATAAGGAGTCCTGTTTCTTTTTATATAATTTCAAGTCTGTGAGTTTATCATTAAATGAGGTTAGAAGTCGCGTTTCTGTCACTCGACACAATAATGTATTAAGTGTCTGTCAAAGAATATGAACATTAGATATGCGAATTAAGAACGAATACAATTTAAACCAATAGCATATTTCGATAGAGAGACAAACGCTTTACAAATTAGTCTATTTTCATTCTTTTTTTATTCATTCTATTGTATCCAAAAACTCTCTTTACTTCGAATGTGTCATCAAAAAATGGCGTATTTTCACTATATGTCTTTCATAAATCATCGATAGTATGAGATAGGGAGCTGAAATTTTGTGTGGGTGTGGAACATTCAGACTTTAGTAACACAAAAAAATTGTTCAAATTGGTTAACTAGAAAAAGTTATTCAAAAAATATAGCTAAAATTCAATCGTACCAAAAATTTGCAGTTCATTCATTTATACTAATTATTAAATAAGATAGACATGAGAATTTTGTATTTTATTATGTAATAGATATATTTGTATAATACAGTAAATAAATAAATGAATGAAAGGTAAAATAAAATAATATTATAATATAATAAATATATATAATGAGGATGTGACATTTCGACAATCGAAGTAGTCTTCATTGAATGTTGTATAAAGATGTACTTATTTTACTATTTTATTTTGCTTTATTTTTTATTCTTTGCTTTTCTTTTCTTTTCTTTAATGTTAAACATATGATAGCGGGACAAAGGGAGAAGAAAATTAACCCATATCTTCGACCAGTATCATCGTCTTGCCGTCCAACTATCATATGTTTAACAGTAAAGAGAAGAAAAGAAAAGTAAAGAATAAAAAAATAGAAAAAAGTAAAATAGTAAAATATAAGTACATCTTTATGCAATGTTCGAGGAAGACTACACTGTAAAAAAAAAAGGAATTTTACCGAACCAAAAAAGATATCGGCTGGTCGGTACACCGTCCGATCCTTTTTTGGTTCCATGAAAAGAAAGTTTCGTACCAAACTTTCGTTCGAGAAATGACAAAAAAGGTTTCATACACGAAGTTCAGTACGAAACTTCTATCGGAAAAGGTCAAAAAGGTTTCGTATCAAAGGTTCAGTACCAAAATTTTTCAAAAAACCGAAACAGGGTTTCGTAGAAATGGTTTCATGCTGAACATTTTATTCCAGATTGAAAAGAGGTTTCATACTAAACATTGCACATCAACTTAAAAAGAAGTTTCGTACGTGCTTATTCGCACTGAACTTTTTATCACCTACCCAATAGCTGATGATGGAAGCAGCGTCCGAAGTAATGAGTCAGTTTAGTTTCCATTTTGCATTCGTGAGTTGATCTTATTTAGATATGAAAAGCTACATAGAATTCTTACACAAATTCTATATAGCTTTTCATATCTAAATAAGATCAACTCACGAATACAAAGTGGAAACTAAATTGGTTCATACCTATGAAGCTGTTTCCATCATTAGTGAAAAATAAAACTTAATCGCCAAATAGTGTCTCGAATTAATCTACAATAAAGAGCAAATCAATTAATTTTATATAATAAAATAAACTTGCCCATACAGCTCATATGTGCGTCGATCTAAACAGAGAAAAGAAATATGTTTATTTTCAATAGTGAAACTTACCCATAATTTGATACAAAGATGCTTTTGAAATGAAACGCGAGTTAATTTGAATTAGATGATAAATCTATCTGCGAGTCCCATATTAAAGTCACTCTGTAACAGAAAAGAAGTTTATTTATTTTGGTACAACAAACTTACTGATTAATTTGTAGATTTTCGGAAAACATTAGGTTCAGCAGTGTTGTCACCGAACCTAAAACTATATACAATTAATTAATTAATTAGGATACTAGTTTATCAAAAAAGTTCTTACTTAATTATGTGCATTCGGATGTGCAGGATATTTTACACACTTTGACAAGACATTCGCACAAATACTTAATCTTCGAACATCTTCTATATGATGATAATTTTTCATGAATTCATTCGTATATATATACAACCTACACTGGCAAAACAAAACGGTGAATGAGTAGTGGACGAAAAAGTTCCGTAGGTTTTCAATAGATCCTTCAGGGCATTTCAAACGTCTTCTGCATGGCAATAATTTTCTGTGAGCACATTCGTATATATATATATAGGCTGTGCCGTCAAAGCAAAACGGTGAATGAGTAGTGAACAAAAAGGTTCCGTAAGTTTTTATCCCATATTTAAGGGTACTATAGGTAACTTTTTGAGCGCTATCACGGCGCACCATTGGTAACTTTCTGAAGGCTATCTCGGACTACTGTTAGTAACTCTTCGACGACTATCTTGGAATACTATTAGTAACGTTTTTGACGGCTATTCCAGGAGTAATACGTGCAACTTTTTGAGACCTACCAGATAGTACATCTCGTAACTACTTGAGACTGTTTCGTTGCGGAATCAATAATTTTTAAAATGTATGTTTAGATATTATCTCTGCCTTCATATAAGTTATCTAGACATAGTTCATACTAGACTAATTTGAGTTAGCAGACTCTTAAAAAAATTCGTGTTTTATCGGATTTTGAAGATTTGGTACTGTTTTATGAGACAATTTTAAGTGTTGCGGCATGAAAATTGTTTAGTAATTTTTATACAGGACCCTTCAAAATGCTAAAAATTGAAGAGAGTTTTGAAGTTTTACTATGAAACTGTTTGGAAGTTCCATGCACTGTGTACTGGAATTTTGGTAATTTTGTATCTTTTGCTCAAAATCGGTGAAAGTCTTGTAAGACAACTAGAAGCACCGTATATCTTACACGAATCAATCGGAAGCTTTGTAAAATATTATAAGGTTTAACATAAATTAAGTGGAATTGTTCATAGTTTCGTAAATGATATAATGGTTCGGTACATCTTTTACGAAATCATGAACAACTCCGCAAGTGTTGCAAAGATTCTACCCATATTTTACGAAACCTTTGATAGTTTCAAAGGTCATATAATAGTTTCGTATATTTTATACGAAGCCATTAACAGCTGCACCAATTTTCTGATGATTTAGTACACATGTTACGAAACCGTCAACAGTTTCGTAGGGCATCTAAAGGTTGCGTATAAGTTCTACGAAATCGTTCATAGTTTTGTAAATGTTCTAATAGTTCCGCACATATTGTACGGAACTAACCATGGTTTCATAAATGATAAACCAAACCATTACATCATTGATAAAACTATGAACAGTTTCGTGCAATATATGCTGAACCTTTTGATGCTTTACAAAACTTTTGATAGATTCGTACACGGTATACGAAACGTTTAATTGTTTCACGAAGCTACCAGTGGCTCCGTAAAATATGAAAAAGTTCAGCGTACATTGTACGAAACTGTTCATAGTTTTGTAATTGATGTATTGGTTCAGTATATCTTTTACGAAACCATGCCTAGTTTCGTACAATGTATCCAGAACTATTAGAGCATTTCCGAAACTATGACTGGTTTCGTAGAATATATACAAAACGTTTAAACACTATGCAAAACCGTCAATAGCTTTGTACAAAGGATATGAAACTATCGAAAGTTCAGTACGTGGTGCATGGAACTTCTACAGGGTTTCGCAAACAAACTTTGGAACCTTCTGCAATTTTCGGAACTTAAAATGGTTCTTTATAATAATTACGAAACGATTTGTATGCCGCGAAACTTAAAATCGTTTCGTAAAACTGTACCAAACCCTTAAAGTTCGGTAGAGCTCCTATTTTTTTTACAGTGTACTGTGATTGTCGAAATATCACATCCTCATTGTATATATATTTATTATATTTTAATATCATTTTATTTTGCCTTCTTCTATTTATTTATTTACTGTATTATAGTAATATATTTATTACATAATAAAATAAAAAATTCTTATATCTACCTTATTTAATAATTAAAATAAATATATGTTAACTATTCAATAAAAAATAAAAAAACTTAACTTTAACATTTGATTAATTTGTTCAATAAATAAATATATATAGTAACAAATAAAAATTAGTTAGTACCATTGCCATCTTCAACAAGGTATTAGTAAATATGAGTTTACGACCATGTAAATCAGACCTATATTTGAATCAACTTCTAAATCTAATCAGAGCAGTACATTTGACGATAATAAGTCAATTTTAGTTTTAACTTCACTAACTCATCAAATATTACACATAATTATTAGCTTTTCTCCTAATCATTTTCAAATACTGAGATAAAAATATATACAAAGGAAAAATTTAAACATACAGAAATGTGTGGATCAGTTACGATTAAATATAGATAACAGGTCATTCATAGTTAAAGATGACATTCTATATAAACTAATTTTATCCTCGCATCTTTCTAAAGCACAACTTGAATTAATTAATTTCTTATCATCAATGATTAAACCACTTCTTTATACATATCATAATGTTCCAGTGTCTCTGGAAGCCATTTTTTTACATACCGCACTTACAGTAGAATACAAAATTATCATTGGTGACCCAGAATGAAATCCTCGGTTAAAAAACAATTCAGAAATGTTCAGAAAATATGGGTACCCTTAGTTACCTCATAGATCGTTTTACCGGTCTCGGGCTCCACATCAAATGTCGTTCTAATTTTTATGCTCGAAAAGTAATATTTTTGTAAAACACGATCTTAGAGGGAGTGTTGAAGTGTTTAAGAGTAGAAACTTGGACCCAGTCCTCCCGCCCCTCCCCACTCACAGACCGTGACCAATGGGGACCAATGGGGACCAATGGGGACCAAAGGTCACCGAGTACATTTTGGTAGGAGAAAATTATCACAGGCCATGAGCGACACTATCACAAAGCGTGGTTGATAGTCAAAAGTAGCGTCACACTCCGTGGCTGACAGCGAAAACAGTTATATCGTGCTTCACATTTGAGAGTGAGGGTGAGGGTGTAGATAATAGCCAGGAAACAGATTTTCATTTCATAGTTATTTTCACCTCACGTTTCTTATCGCTCGATGTACTATGTGTGCTTCTCACTACTTCTGAGCTGATGAAGCCCTTTACCTCGATTTTGCCCTCCACCTTTCTTGGTGATGAAGAACAACATGCTATAGTTGCCGAGTTAGATTTAGGCGAAGTGTACACATATGTTGATATATGCCTACTAGTAAAATATTAAAAAAATTACATTTTACAAAGTCAAAGCTAGACTGATAATTCTTGTCGACATTTATGAATGGATAATGATGAAAACTATGCTTAAGTGAAGAACGAACTAACACAATCAATCACCTTTTCTGAGACCCTTTACATGGTTTGTTTTAGGCGTGCACAAACTAGAATGTTATATTTTTGTTAGTTACTAACGAATATTTGTAAAAGACGCAAACACCCAAAGAACACATGGAAACTCATATGAACAGCCACCAATATTCAAGAACACCCAAACAAACCAGAATATGTCATCTATGGGTCAGTATGTTTTAAAATGATCCCGATGTAAAAGTCACCGAACATGCGATTGATAATACATACGTGTATTTTCGATCTATGAAATTTCATAGTTGAAGTAGTCAATTGACGGCATATTCTGGCCTGTTTGGGTGTTCGTGGATGAGCGCTTTTTTTGAAAATATGTGGATCGATGCATCGTTCTGTATGAGTTACCTGTTTGAACATAGAGGTGGCTTTTGTTGGATGTTCGTGAATGTGCATAATTGTTCGTGTGAGTTTCTATGTGCTACGAGAGTATTCGTGTCTTTTATATATATTCGTCATTAATCGATACCAGTTTGTGAATAAAATACTAGTTCAATTATCGAAACGTATTTAGTGATATTATTTGTAATTTTATTCGCACTTGTTATAAGTCTCAGTCTGTATGATGAGAAATGCTAAGTTTATAAAGATTTTGAGACGGAAAAAAACTACATAAATGAGAGATTGGCGTTAACTGGTCCTGTTGAACAGTTCAATCAGATCTGTTTAGTGCCAGATTGATGGTACTCTTCAGCACTTAAGAATGCATTCACTCGAGTTTCTTAACTCTTTAAATGACGTGGACGTATATATACATCATGAACTTTATTAGTGTACAAAACTAGCACATTCAATCGTAATGCATATTTTTTTAGATTCGTCTCCATAGAAATAAGCATCAGATAGCTGAATCTTGTGATATTATCATGTCATAACGATATATTCTAAAATCGTGTCTTAGAAAAAAGAGTGTGACAATAGAAATTATTCGAGACCTTATTTCCAAAGTACGATTCCAAGAGGTCACATATTGGCAGACTATTGAGTGCTCATTCACTACGATTGACGGCCAGACATTTTCCATTTTTAATTCCTACAAATGAAAGCAAACAGACTCCTCAAAGAAGATGTTATGTTTGCAGCAATACTGAACGACGTGATACTCGCTATCAATGTACCAAATGCGATGTTGGTTTGTGCATCACCGACTATTTCAAAGATTTCCATACCTTACAAAGGATTTAATGTTTTCTATATATATAAAGAAGACTGTTTGTCTGTTTGTTCGCTTATAACTCAATCCCGGTAGAAGATAGCGTCACCAAATTTTCTACAATACTTCCCTGGGTCCTGTGGAAGGTCGACGGGGGGTTGGCATAGTCATCTAGGTGTGGATGTGGGAGTGGGCGTGGGTGAAATTTCACCCAGATGTGCTGTAATAGCTAACATTATCAAACTTTCTATGGTGCTTTCCTGGGCCAAGAGGTAGTTTTGGAGAGTGCTGTCATCATTAACAGGAGTAGGGAAGGGGTATCTGAGTGAAATTTGATGCAAACCATACCGCGATGAAATTTACATCAATTTTCCGGAAATTTAACGAATTTGTTATGATTCTAAAATTAATCATTTCATATCGATAATTCTTCGGTCTACATGTGAAAACTGAAGGTTTCTAATCCGCACATATAAAAAAGAATGTCTATCTGTTTGTCTATTCGCTATTCATTCAGACACAGTGCAGACAAATGCAAAGAAACTTTGCACAGAATACCTTTTCAACCAGAGCAAAGTCGTAGGATAGTTTTTGACCCAAAATTTTCACCTGACGGAGTATTTGCCCCCTTCTGTTGTTATATTTACTACATTATGTGTCTTTTCCAGGGAATTCGTGCATATGATTGTTTCCTCAATAATTCAAGAAGGAAAATATATAAAAATCTACGCTTTTTGCCATTGCACACAGGACATTTTAGGATACTCGAAAAAGATTGACAGAATGTGTAAAATAAAAAACAACTATACGAATAAAAATATCCATCGAATGAAGAAGGCAACAAGTGAGATAAAATTCCATTTCTCATAGTTCATAATCTATTTATAAAAAGAAGGAATTGTGTTTTTTTTCTGTTTTTTATACATTCGGACACCGCACGAGCTAGTGCTGCGTAGCTTTCCATAACATACTCTTTGGTCTCGAGAAGGATCGAGAGGGGATAAGGATAACCGGCGGGAGGATTTGGGTGAGATTTCACACAGGTTATGATACTTTCCAATTTTTACGTATCTTTCAGAAACTTCAGAGCATCTGCTGCCATGGTTGGAACATCTACCTCCTACTGTCACTTCTTTTGCATTGGATGTTAGTATAAAGTTTGGTAATAGGCATGAGTTAAGTGAAAGACACTCACACTCCACACTATTTGCTAAATTATCCGATTTAAGAATGAACGTAAGTGTATGCACGGTGAGACATGCAGTAATAATAGATGAAAAGGTCACAAGCAAGCCCTCTATATGTCTTCTGTCGTTTTCTGACATGCTAAGGTTTCAGCATGAAGTTTTCCCGAGCAACGCTGGGTACTATCGCTAGTCTTGTATAAATACGTAAAACTAGATCGAAAATAAACAACTATGATGATTTTCTGTAAATTGTTTTCCTTTTCTTTATGTCATTAATTAAAAGTTTAATTAAAAATGCTAGTCAAAGTTTTAATTAAGAAAAAAAAGTATATGGAATAATGGCAGAAGTCTCAAAATGGTCCATTTGCAGTAATATAAAACTTGTTTTACAGATCATTATTGAAGTATTCTACTTGTTATGTATAGCATAATAGTAGAACAACTAACTATGATAATTCTTTTGATAGAACCAAAATTGATCGTTGGTAAACTTGAGCTTGTACTGAATGTTAAATTTGCATATTTCGTTGGTGGATTGGTTGTACAGTTGGGAAAGACACTTGGATAGTTTCCTGGACCGAAGCAACCAGTAATATAAGGAAATGTTCGTGTTGCAAAATATCCATAATTTCCAATCGTATCATGGAATACACCATTGCATATGTCAAAGCCAGTTGTTACCTGAAAAAAGAAGATTTAAGACAATCAATTGTATTACAAAATGCTTGGTTTCATTTGCTTCTCTAGTTCGAATAGTCTCCTGCAAAACATTCTATGAAAATTTCGGTACAAAAGGACAATCAGGTGTAGGAATCAAAAAACGTTGCTTCTAACGCTGATCATTTGTAAAAGGAGAAATACGTATACTGTTGACATTAGAAACTATTCTAAGGTAGGAATACTATATTTCTCGTCGATAAGCATTTCGTCAACACGACATTTCGTTGGAAGTGAATCATTTTATCCTCTTTGTTTGCCTTACTGCCAACAGACAAGTTCCGAAGGATTCGATAATAAACTTTGCTCCTTTGACAACAATAAAAGCTTTTTAGGATAGTATTGAACCAAATTGCATGTTTTTCGTCGCAAAACACTTTTCTAAAAGCTTCGTAGTCCCTGCAAATGGTTTCTACTCTTTCAATTACTTTTCAGAAATGTTAAGACTTCACTGAATTCTCTCTCACATTACACACCTTCACCCACACGCATACATTTGGAGTGTTCTTGCAGGCTCTTACCGTTACTCTCACACCCTCACCTCATAATCAGAGTGTTTCTGCATAGTCTTTGCCTTTGTCCTCACTCTCAGGCTCGTCTAGAGCTGTACAGCTCACGCTCACGGTGACCGTGAGCAGTAGCCGCTCCCGCTCATATGAGCGCTCATGAGCGTGAGCGTGTTCTATACACCCTTACGCCTTCAACTGCTATACTATAGGGGTATCCTTCGGTCCTCAACGGCTATACTATAGGGATTCCCTTAGGTCTTCGACTTAGGAATAGCATCATATATTATTTACTTTATTAGTGACTAAGCATCTATTGTTAAATGCTGGTCACTGTGTCCGCTTTTGTATTAGTCGAAAAATGGTCCAATCAGATGACAGAAAATTGTTACTCGCTTATTTCATCCGTAACCATGGAAGATTCTACGAGGACTTTTGTAGAGCACTCTTGATAACTTCAAATTGGCCCGAATAACCTTATGATGCGTCCTTATCTTGATGGTGAAAAACGCGTCTCGAAATCTGATTGGCTATGACAAAAGAGTTTCAGCCAATTGGATTTCGAGGCGTTTTTTCCCCATGAAGATAAAGATGGAACATATGGTTATTCGGGCCAATTTGCGGTTATGAAAGGTGATCTACAAAAGTCGTCATAGAATCTCCGACGGTTGTCCATCAATTAAGCGAGTAACAATTTCCTGTCATCTAATTGGACCGTTTTTCGACTAATAGAAAAGCGGACGGAGCAACCAGGACTTTACGATAGGTACTTAGTCACTAGAAAGGTAAATATATGATGCTATCCCTAAGTCGAGGACCTAAGGAAATCTCTATAGTATAACATTTGAGGACCCAAGGATACTCCTATAGTATAGCAGATAAGGACCCAAGAGTATCCCTATAGTATAGTAGTTAAGGGCCCAAGGGTACCTCGTAGTATAGCAGATGAAGACCCAAGGGTACCCCTAGATTATACCAGTTGAGGATCCAAGAGTGTGCCTCTCGGTTCGTCTTGCCCTCACATTAGAACTGCTCTCTATGCCCAAGAGAATGCTTTCAACCAAAGAGTAGCTATTCACCTGAACTTATTGATCAAGTGTTTTGTCGACAAAGTGTTGTGTTGACGAAATGTCTGTCAACGAATAACATATTTACTCAAGACCGGGCAGGATAGACCATTGCCTATTCTACCAACACATGTACCGAATCCGAACCACTCAGCTTGGAACCGGGTTCAATGCATGCTTAACGCTACTCGTTATTGAAAAAGAAATTGTAAATCCGTCCTCATTCTTCTTCCCCAAAAACATATAAAAGGGCACGGCCTTATATTATGTCTCGGTGAATCGATCGTTTTTGGGTTAGGATTCTATTATATCTTGTCGAAAGTTTTTCAACATTTTTCCTTGAAATTGGTATGTCGTTATATTATAGCCCTCTATTTCGCGCACGTTTCTATTATAGGATGGCATTCAAGTCTGAGAGGGAGGAAGGTATTGTCTCAGATTCTCGAAATTTTTTCCATTACAGATAGGAAGAAAAAAAAATTTAACGCGAATTTTTATGATTTCAAATTAACATATGAACATTTCTTGCATGGTTTTTAGGTGAGGCTGAAATAGCCATACACTAAGAAAAAATCGAACTGATTTTGAGTTCAGATGAGTGAGGGTGAAGTTTTAATATCACTCATATCCACAAGAAAAATGTAAAAACCTGTTCGACGTTTGACTCTAGTCAATATCTCCTCGTCATAGCAGTAAGCATGAACGATCAGCAAAACAGTTCTTTCGTATATTTTCTTAACTTACTTCAACTCCTGACGAGTAATACGGCCCATAGATAATATGACCATCTTTGGCGATTCCAATCACCGTCAAAGTCTTATAAGAGCTGAATGCTGATATACCATAGTTGGCAATATTTGAACTGCAACTACTTAAACTCGAACATGATGAAATACTTCCCGATGGCTGAGTCAATGCACATGCTGATGCCATATGATAATGATAAATATTCTGAGGATTTGGATGCCCTAAGCATGCATCAACTGTTTCATTTGAATATCCTCCTGTTGGATAAAAGGGATCCACGTTGTTCGCACTATTAACATTTAATATGGAAACACCATCAATACTGACACCAGCAAGTACGTCCAATGAGCTTGAATTCACATTTTTTACAAAATTAGAAGTAGATGGTACAGTACTTTGACCAGTGATGTTACAAAGGATCGAATATAATGCCGATGAAGTTGTCGCACTAACTGCTGGTGAACTAATGCTAACATCGGGATTAAAATTCACTGTGAAATCGATACTTGTTTGACTAATAGAAGCTGGTGTATTGGGACAAAAGCGTGGTAGTCCATTAGATTGGACTTGAATACGTACAGGTGAACTACCAGAACATGTTACACAAAGTTTATGATAGAAAGTACATGTGCCGCCGGAATAAGTTCCAGGACACGTTGAGATAGTGTATCCTGAAGTGCATGTCACACTCACACCGGATGTGGCAATGATTGATGCAACAGGACCACTACTACAAGTTGAACTAAATTTTGCGGCTAATGTGTTACAATCGGAAAGTGAATTGCTTGCTGCACCATGAACCAATTTTATGTTGAGTAGAAGCAACGTAATAAGCATGAGATAGCCCATTGTTTAATCACTGATGTGCAATTTAATACTATTTTTTAGCAGAAAAATTATATTATTCACTTCGTTTCAATCACTGGTAAAAAATGAAAAATCTCTCTTTCATCGCTATTATAAGTGGCACACTAGAGAACAAAAAAAACAACGCAACTTGTTTACATTGGTAATGAAAAAAAAAATAAGGGGGCAAAATATCATGAAATTTGTATTAGTGAATATGTTTCCATGACAATGACCTATTTTCATTTTTTCACTTTCAATATAGAGTAATTTTTCGGTACCACATATAGGCAACAGAGGTATTAGTTTTCGGATCTCTTCCTGTGAATCATTTATCTGATAGAAAAAAAACAGTTTGTTTTTTTAATAAAATTTTCGAATCTATATTTTAATAAACAAAAAGGTTCTATCTTATATGAACGATAACTTTTCTCAAACCATTTGGTGATAGTATGAAGATAATAGAGTAGAAAAATTGTATACACGACAAATTGAAAGTAGGAAAGACGATATGGTTTGAAATCTATTTCTATAAGGTATAGGTGGAATACAACGATTGTTGAAATACATGGCGTCCTTTATCAGTTCACCGTTGGATGCCTCCATTAAAAGTCTATTATTGTGATTTCATGTAACATGTATACGGTTCTGTTGACACAAATAAAGAGTATAAATCAACAGAGAAATGTACGTTCCTGTGACCTACACTCAATCTTTTTTTGTCATAACAAAACAATCGAAAAAAATCTGCACAATAAATGCATTTTTTCTCTATTGTGTCCCCACTGGTTGAGTAACTGTGCAGTACACAATAGTAACAAAAAACATAATTTGAAAGTGGCAAATTTTCATGTTCTTTCATTCTTTATTCTTTATAGCACGATCATACTCTGTTTCTCAAAAGTAAAAATCTTAAAGATGAATATTAACAACATTGTTTTTTTCTGTGCCATATTTTCGAGTTAGTTTAGATGTTCAAGGTAACTAAAATAAATATTTTTATTATGCCTAGTCTTTCCGTATGTAACAACTGGTATTCGCTGCTACATTTGTAGTGAAGGCACAGATGGTTGTGGCACATCATTCAGTAAGACTGGCAGTGGTGTAAAAACGCAATCGTCCAGTGCATCTTCTACTTATTGCACGGTCAGTATACCATTTATGCATTTGTCAAAATAATAATCATTTTTCATAGAAAACTGTGGCTACTGATAACACAAATTCTATATCTCGTGGTGCTGGCTTCTATGGAACTTGTACTTCGGGCAGTACTGTTTCCAGTGATGTGTCATACACTACTTACTGTTGCACATCGGATTTATGTAACAATGCTCAGACAACAGAAATCAATGTGATTTTTTCACTAACAGCAGTGGTATTCTCCTTTCTGCTCTTGAACTAAACAGTCCGTCGATATATTTTTTTTTGCACTCCATTCACGAACTAAGATCCATTTTATCTTGCTCTTTTTACTCGTTTCTTCTAAAAGAACAGCTGAATGAACTATACTGCTATGCTGTCTCTTTACTTATTACTCATCTTTCCATTAAATAAAAACTTTTAGTTAACAAAATGGTCAATAAAGCTTTCCTTTGAAATCTTGTGTAATTTTAATGTGCACAATAGCAATACTAATTTTCAAATTTTGCTTTGAATAGTAACGACTTTGTCTGATATTGACATTGACGACGATGCTGGCTGCCAGTGTTGGTCTTGGATACTTCCTCACCTCACTTCATATATGTAATACTTGAAACTTGAATTCTAGTACTCAAGTATTCAAAGGAGAAGAGAAGGGGTGAGGTGTAGAACGTCACAGGACGAGCTGAGAGTGAAGGTGGATCTCTGGAAGGGAGGGGGGGGGGGCAAAACACTACAGAGCTAGCTAATGGCAAGGGGAAACCCTGAGAGCGAGACCAAAACGCCATAGGACCAGCTGAGAGTAAGGGTGGAAACTCTGGAGGCGGTGAGCAGAATCTGACAGGACCATATGAGGTTGAGGGCGGAACGCTTGGGGGATGTAGTGCAGAGCTCTGCAGGGCTAGGTGAAAGTGAGGACGGAGCCCTTGAAGAGAAGAGGTCAAAATCTCACAGGACCAGCTGAGAGGTAGGGCGGAATCTTTGGAGAGAAGGACGGGTTAGAGTCAAAACCCCACAGGGTGAGGGTGAGGATGGAACCCTTAGAAGGAGCGTGTCAAAAACACATAATGCCAGCTGAGGGTGAGGGAGGAACACTGGAAAAGGGTTAAATATCGGGAAACTTGAAGTGAATAGTGAAACTTTTGTTCCAATTTTCAGTACAATTGACACTCTAGTCGTCAGCATGTCTATTGTACTATATATAATTGCAGGGTTGTCCCGACCGGGAGGGGGGCGGGCGGGTAGATACCCCCCAATCTTGAGAAATTTTCTTGTTTTTGCTCGACGTTTTTTGAAAACTTTTTTGTCCCCCCTCAATCTTTAGCCCCTCGTGACAGCTCTGAATAATTGGAGCAATGAATCACCAAGTAAAGCAATCAATTCCTATCCGATGCTAAAAACCTCTACATAAAGATAAGTTGAACAGTTTAAAATATCAATGATTTGAACGAAATCTCAAGAATAAGATGAACAGTTATAACATAGTTGTTTAGTATTTGTTCAAACCATAGATTGCAGAATAAAAAAATAAGAGAAAAAAATAAATATTACGATTGAAAACAATTTGAGCTTATCTTTTGTGATCTTATCAATAAAAACATTTTTTATGAAATTGACATTAATTATCTTATAGGGGAAAAGGTAATCTAAAATAATATATATATAAATGTTCTACTGGTGACGTCATGTAAATATTTTTCGAACCTTCTAATAAGGAGCATTTATTTATATACTCTAAAGAGTAAAACCGATGAAGAATTACTTAATTGCGTTTGCATGTGTGATTAATCCATTTTTACATCTTTCAGTCATTTATGCCATCAAATACAAAATGACATAATTATTAGTATTATATTATAAAAGCACGATGTGAATAGAGACTCAATTCAACTGATAACAGAAAATGAAATAAAAAATTCCTTTTACCTCATCGATTATTCATACACTTTGAAAAGAAAAGAAGACTTTAATGTAAGAGAAGAATAATAATAAACTTATTTGTATATGATTTGTCGCATGTAAGAATCTGTAAGAATAAAAGACCTTGATTTTCTACGCACATAAATAAAGTTTTATTGTCCAGTTTTCTGCTCTAGAGAATTTGCGGTTATCAAGTTTATATATTAGTTTTTTGAATAATTTTCATATAAATTCTATCGATGATTTGTTAAGATCGTTCAAAAACAATAAACTTGCTATCTCTTAAAACTTCTACTAACAATATTACGTATAATTTTTATTGATGCTCTGATGAATTTTACCTACCATTTTCAATATAGAAATTTCAATCAAGTGAATCGTTTCATCAATCTTCCAAAAAAACTTTCATCAGCCAGTAAAATATTCTCGTCCTACTGTTATTAAGGTTTGTACATATATGTGCTTTTATTCTATTCCATATAGTTCAATGGAATACACAATTTTGTTTTATGAAAACTATGATCCACTCATATTAATTCTTTTGTATGCAAACCGAAAACGAAATTCTTTAAATGGAGAACAATTAATCAAAAAGAAAAATAATCTTTAATACAATTCATACATAAATCTACCAAAGATAAATGACAACAATGATATTCTATAAATAGTTATCGAACGGTATTAGTTATTTGTGGAGCAACTCTGTTTATAAACGATCGTATTTTCATCATCTTCTTTATTTTCAACCAGATCTCTGGTGATGAACCAAGACATACAAATGGCATCCAAAGAACAATGAAATAACCCATAAAATATATAAATAATTCAAATTGTCCAGTTGAACCATATGGTACGCCAAATACATGTGCAATTGTCAAAAACATCAAAGGAAGTTGAAACAGAAGAAATAATGTTGAGCACAATGCTAATTGTATAATCATTCGACGATATTTATACCATTGTATGTGTTGATGAAGACGTTGTTTTTGTTTGATCACACGAATGAATAATAAAATATTGAAGATAATAATTAAAAATGACGGTAAAACTCCATCGAAAAATAGATCAAACAGAACAATATTTATCATTCCATAAAAACATG
>JAJEKB010020935.1:1092088-1124354 GCA_022393335.1 Macrotrachela quadricornifera
AAATAAGGGATAAAATTTCAGAAATAAGAATAATCCAAAAACGAACAATTGATGACAAAACTATGTCTAATATTATATATGATGTACTGTCATCATTTTCGGTGCTGTTAACAATAGTATCGTTTGAGATAATGGTAGCCATAACTTAATAAAATAAACTTTCATCAGAATACATGAAAAACTAGTTCTTTTAGTTTATATAAAAATCTTTCTTGAAGCTTCTATTAATGAACACTTATTTATATATTCCAAGAAGTAAAATCAACGAAGAATTACTTTATCACGCCTGCATGCAAGGTTAATAATGCTTCTTATAATTTTTCAATTATTTCTATCGTCAAATGCAGAAAGACATGATTATTGACGCTACGTCATATAAAGATAATGTAAGTAGACGCTCATTTTAACTTCTTATATCAAAAGAAAAGAACGGTTTTCATCTATCTCATTAACTATTTATAAGTTATAAGAAGGTAGATTTGGTTGTAAGGCTAAGAAAATAAAATCTTTTGCTTTTTATATTATTTATCGAATAGAAAAATTTATAATAAAAAAAAAGTTTACTTTATTCGTCCACAAATACTAATTTGTGTTGTCGGATTTTGTTCATTAGAAAAATTGCATTAATAAAATTTATAAATTGTTTACTTCAATGATCTTTTAAGATTGTTTAAAAATAATGAACAGTCTTACGTATCATTTCTCCTCATAATCTGATTAACTTTAAGTACCATCTTTAATACAAAAAATTTCAATACTGTCAATCGTTTCATGAACCTTGAAAAGAAATTTCGGCAGCTTTCAATGTAAGTGCAAAACACAAAATTGATATGTTGAAATGCAGTTTCACGACGCATTCAAACGTACTTTTAATACGAGACGTGTTGCAACTCAATTCTAAAAGGCATCTTGATAGTGTCTCAATGCATTTCATGTTGAAATCACATTTATACGAGTTTAATAAGAATTTGACTGAACGCATTCAAACATGTCTTAAATGTTTGTTCAGTCATATTGGGACGCAATCATATTTCCGAGCACCTTGGTACACGTGCATTCCTAGTGTATCGCACGCGTTTTTATCCTAAGAATTACTGCTCTAAAAGTTTTAACTGCATGATCAAAACCTAGATGATAGAGTTGAAAAAAAAGAACAAAAAATATAATTTCGAAAATAAGAATAATTTAAAAGCAAATAATGGGTGATACAATTATTTCTAGGATTGTATATGATATAGTAAAATTTTTGTTATATTTGGCGCTCTTGTCGAAAGCATCGACCAAGTCAAATGTAACCATAACTTACCCAGGTCATTACAAAAAGTTATTGATGAGTCCTTTGTGCAAATATTAAAGGATTATTTTTCATATAATTTTTCAAAGCACTATCAAAATATTGTGATTACAGTAAAACCTCTATATGTGGGTATCTCCTTATACTGAGCGATCCAAAGTCCGCCCAATCGATTTTTGCTGGAAATGAGCCTCTCCATAATGGGCATCTCCTTATTCGGGGCAGTGGACACTTATTTCTGGTCCCGTGAACAATTACAACCTCCGTAATGTGAGCAACTTATATTGTATTACTCATGCACAGAACGAGAAAAAAAATGTTGCGTGTATCATGTTATGGTAGATAGCCATGAAACATGTATAAGAAAGAAACGGACTAACCGTGCATGTTTAACAGAAAAAAAATCAGACCAGTCTAATGATATTACAATTACTGCACTCGATGCTGTGTATTGGATTGACTCAGCATGATAATCAGTTACTGAAACAACAATTAAAAATGCGTTCTCAGCTGCTGGTTTCAAAGAAAAACAAGCCGAAAGTTTGTTAAAGGAATGAGTTCGGATATGATTAGCGGTTCATCATCAACGTTAGGTGACTTATCAACGATAGATGATGGCATTAATGAAGCTATACATGTATTAGATAATCTATTGAAACATGTTATTATCAGTGGAACAATAATGACAACTAGTGAATATATTGATATAGATTCTCATGTTTCAACATTCAACGAATGCAATGTTGATTCTGAAAAACTTCTTGTTTATGATAATGTTAGTGGAGCAAACAAATCAGAAGATGATGAAGAAAAAAAAGATAGTGGAGAAAGTCCACCGAAGCTTAGTGAAGTATTACAAATGGTACAACGATTACATTTGTATTCCATTACTCAATGTCCTCAACTTCACCAAGCTATCAATGACATTGAATCTAAATTAACAGATACTTATCTTGATTCTAAAGTATCATTTCAAAGTACACTTCATACTTATTTTACAAAAGATTAGTTTTATTTTTCATAAAATGTTGTTATTTCAGAGAAAGATACGATTATTTGAATTAATAAATTGTTGAAAAGCAGGAAAAGATCACTTTATGCAGCCGTAAAACGGCTGCAATCGAATTCTTATAAGGTTTAAAAAAATTGAAAGCCTCCGAATAGTGGGCACTTTTAACCGGTTCCGATAGTGCCCATATTAGAGAGGTTTTACTGTATTAATCTTTCAAAATTTTTGCGTTGTGATTGATTGCAGGAATAGGGCAGCTATCGGATATGGCGTTTGCATCATTTTAAATAATTGTGTATCTTTAAATTGGCAGATAATGAAATAATGTCTGAGAAGTCTTCAGTCTGTTCTTATATGGGAAGTGAATCATTTTTATTTATAACTTAAATATCGTCAATTATTTCTTCATTAAAGGTAGGTCAAATTCGACTTGAATTAGCATCATTATTCATGTTGTTAATTTTTTTCATTGAAAATTACATAATCTGACCATGCTTACGTCTCTTGTTCGTTAATTCAATTTACAATGATAGAAAATCATAGTTGAAAATTGTTCGCATGAAAGCTCAAAGCGATTTTGAAAATGATATACTCAATCAGATCCCAAAACGATATTTAACATCTCAATAGGTAAACTATTTAAATAGATTCATCAATCGACAAAAACAACAGATAACTGTTTATAAAAACAATTGACATTTTAAACGTATCTTCGACGACTAATGACACTTTTTAAACAGTTTAGATAATTTTCATAATAAACACCTCATAATAATCAATAAATGTTACATCTAAGTGGTGAATATTTTTTCATTGATAAACCGATTGATTATATACAAATTATAATCAAATTAATATTTATTTATTTTTTTAAAAGTGTGCAAAGAATTTTTCTTTCATCGGTTGGGTTCTTTTATATTTAGATTTAATCGAACAGTATTCACATTAATTCGATTATAATTTGTACATCATTAATCTGATATTTTAATAAGAAAAAACATTTATTAGTTGTATTGATATTTCATACTTCGAATAAGTGACGAATGCGGTAGATAGAAGACTATTTTCCTGCTGCTAGCTAGGTGTTGGTGAAGAAAAGATAAATCATAATGTGTATGACGAGCTTCTAATATATAGAAGATTAATATAGTAGAAAAATGTGCATCTCTATTTTGATTAGTAAATTCAATTTTGTTGGGATCAAATTCTAACATATTGAAGTTCACAGATATATGATGTAGTTAGAAGTAATATTGATACACTAAAAAGTCCTACAATTAATGTGTTCCAAGTCGATTTCAAAATGAACTAAGCTACTCTCATGTACAAGGATCACTATCTGTTTTCACTCTAGGATATATCTTTTAAAGATCATTTATCTTTTGATGATTTCACATTTCTTTTTTTTTTATTGAATAGGAAACTCAACTCTTTCAAATATCTCCTTTGATGAACGTACTTATAATGAGCATTCTATATTAATTAATCTCATTGAAAACTATTTTATGCACTTGTTCTATGTTAATCAATTACGAGCGATTCTTTTGATTATATTGGCATCTATATATCACATATGTAATGTTTAATTGAATAGCATATTTTTGATATAATACAAAAGAAGCTTTTATATTACAAATAGTAAACGTGAGAAAAGTTAGCACCATATTCGAACATATCCAGTTTATATTCGCTATATTACTTGAGTTGGGTTTAAGATCCATGAGCTAGGTATAGAATTTTATTCTGTGCCGAACTCGTGGATCTTAGACTCAACTCAAGTAATATAACGAGTTCGGACAAGAGAAGCTTGACTATGATGCTAAGTTTTCTGACGTAAACTTCTATTGATCTTTCCAACAACTTATTCTACTCATAGTAATGATAACCTTTCAAAATTTTTGTGCGAATTGAATAAAAAAATAATGTTCAACAGTACAGATCTATCTTGTTTCATATATACCATGAGAATGCAACACTCTATTTTATAGAAACTATGTCTGGATCTGTTCGCTATATGCGTTTCAGAATCTGTTGTATTCAAAAAAAAATATACTTCGATACATTTACATATGTGACAGTTCTCCCTACATGTGTAAAACTTCTTCATTGTCGAAATATGATATATAATTTTTAGAGCAGTATTATATGATAATAGTCTTGTGCTATTCATTTATGTTTAATATTAAAAAAACGTGTCTACAACATCAAAAACAATATATGTATACACGCATAGTTAGAATGTAAATCAAATCAGTATCAATTTTACGACAGTTTAGTCCTTCATCATGTTGATCGAGTAATTCTAATTGACATATATGTTGTTCACATCATATCCTTCAATTTTTTCCAAATATCCGGCGATGATCCAAGACAATACGAAAGGCATCCAAAGAACAGTAAAATAAGATATATAACTTGTAACTACTATATACTGAATACTAAAACTAAATGGTAAAGAAAATGCCTGAATAACCAACACAGACGACCAAGGTATTTGTAATACGAGAATTAATACTACACATGACACTAATTGTATAATCATTCGACGATATTTATGCCAAACCATTTGTTGACGAAGATGTTGTTTTTGTTTAATTACACGAATGACTAATAAAATATTGAAAATAATCATTATAAGTAATGGTAAAATGTCGTTGAATACTGCATCAAATAGAACCAGACCAGGAAATCCAATATATCATGCAGATGAACACCAAATTTGGTTATAATCTGACGATCTTACACAAGCTATAGTGAATGTATATTGAGTGTAGTAAATAAAAGGATATATAACGACTATTGCCAATGGAACATAGTGAATAAATATACGTCATTTGTGAGTATTGAGCCATCGATGATGAAATACAAGAATATGTCTTTCAATTGAAGCCCAAACCATTAGCATAGTTTTTCCTTTTTAAGTAACTACACCTATAAGAAACCAAGCATAACCTAGACAAAGATAAGTTAGGTAATTTGGAATATCAACAGTTTCAAAGAAAAGTCCTAGAATAAGAAGAAAAATAAGAGATAAAATTTCAAAAATAAGCATAATCCAAAAACGAATAGTTGCTCATAAGGCTTCATCAAAGATTGGATATGATATTGTGTAATTGTTTTCATTACTATCAATCAAACTCTCATTCGACGACATGTTAATCATAATTTCCTAGAATAGTAATAAGTAAAAGTTACATGAAAGAGATCACTTGTTGTTTATATGTCAATTTGTTTTCTAGAAAAAGAATAAAATACATTATATTTGATTTGAAACTGTTTATTTAGCAGAAGAATATATCAGTCTTCATATTTTTTATTACCTATTTCATCAGATACATAGATAACATTGTCATTGGTATTTACATAATTAACAATAGAAATATATCTCCATAGTTAACAAAAGATTATCTCAGAATTTGAATGGCATTCGTAGAGATAATAAATGATTTACAGTTAAAATTCTAAGTCCTTATATCGGAAAAAAAATACAAATTATACTTTTCTGCCATTAACAAGTCACTTTTACATGTATCATTCAAAGATTATCATTGTGCATACCTTGCTAAAATGATAATTTTCACTGATAAATCAATTTTACAAACATCAAAATATTATATAACCAATATTTACTATAGTCTTCACAATAATATAAGAGAAAAATGCAGATATTTTTAAGAGACTGCTCGATTTTACATTTCGTATTACTGTTTCTTTGATATTCTCGATAATGAAAGACGTAAAATGCATCGTCTAATATCAGATGATAACAAAAATAATAAGAAGCTTCTTTAATATGTTGCACTCTTATCAACATTAATAACATAAAATCATATAATTTATAATTATAAGCATCTTTGGACGTCATAAAATAAAATGCACTGAAAAATAAAATCATGAATTCATTCTATAAAGTTGATTCCGTCACAGGAATTAATATAGAACTGAAATAATCATCTTTCATTAGTTAGAAAATTACTTGATGAGATCGAATGTTTTTTTATAAAAAGACTTTTGATGCGTAAAGAATTTTGTTTTATCTTCGTAAAAATGATAAGATCAAATATTTTGAAATTATTTATTCTAACGTATTATTCTGAATTCGTCATAAAAAGCGACATAACTCATATTTTGTCGCTGACTACTAATCGTGCTGTATGTAAAAAAACTTGCACACCTTGCTTTGAAGATGTTTCCTTACATACACATTCACTTAAACTATTCTATCTCTCAAATGATGGGTTACAAAGACTACTATGTTCTATCATAATCTAAATTTTTATTCATTCAATTTTGAAAGAAATAATAACATACTATCGCTTCTTCAGAGATAATGCACAAAACTATTTCATTAGTAACAGTTCAAAGTTTTTGATAATTTCTATATTGTCTATTTTTGACTGGGTGTTTTACATTTAAAGAAGTTTTTTGGTATGATTTAGATTTAGGCTGGAAATTGATAGGTCTATTATTTGACAAACTTTATGACTGATAAAATATTTATCAATTCTACTGATGTATATAAGCCTATGATTATGTTCTAAGCGTTAGGTTTTACGCAATTTTATTAAAAAATAGAATAAATAGTTGAAAAATATAATGTCTCTCTGAGTTGTCTATCTGTTTTTATTTGTTTCTTTGATACTAAAAGCATGTCATTGACAACCTCTCCTTCAGTACTCAGCTAAGCTTATTTATTTTAATTTATTGATATTGTAACCAAAGATTTTCCATATAAATCTTATTTTTATTCTTCACAACGCTAGATAATCTCATGGCTTTATTTCAACAATAAAATATAAGTGCATAAGAGTTTTCTACAAACTTTTAACGTGGAAAAGTTAGCACCATATTCGAGTATGTTCAGTACAGATTTGTTATATCGCTTGAATTGGGTTTAAAACTCATGAATTAGGTGCAGAATTAAATTCTGCATTTAACTTAGGGATCTTAGACTGAACTCAAGTGATGTAGTGAATTCAAATAGGAAATACCTTCGTAAATAGCCGAAAATAAATTCTCAGTATAAGTTAGAAGCTGGGTAATCTGTTCAGTTATGTAATGTACGAAACAGGAGGCAAGTAAATTCATTATGGGAGGAACAAAATGAATAATCGGCGGATTAGAAATCGGTAAAACAATAATATACTTTTTCCTTGTATTAAACGGAGAGAAAAAACTAAAACAAGAACAAAAAATTCTCTTTAAAATCTGAAATGGATAATGAATTCTGTTTCCATTTAAAAAAAAATAGAAAAAATAAAATCGTTAGTTATTGAAATTGCTCAGTTCTAACTTATTATATATATATATAAGTTATACGAGAATAGACTAATTTATTTCGTATACAGGATTTACTACCGTGGGATTTACTGACGTCAACAATTTTCATAAGGCGCGCTTTGTTTATATGCGAATTTTAAAAAGATTGAAATTATATTCATTCATGAACTTAAAAAATAATCGTCTAAAATATTTATATCTTCAACTGTTTTACTTTTCTGTATGCCGCACTCGCTTACCCTTGCTCTTTTTAGTGAAATAAAGTAGTCACAAATTACAATTATGTCAAATATTTTTTGATTTTTTTTCAGTTTTAGTATGAAAATTTTATAGTATAAACATTTAATATCATTATTTTTAAATAATATTATATTCTTCTTAAGAAATCGGATTTTATATTCAAGTACTGGATTATTTCTTGGGATTAACCGATTAGAACAGAAATAAAATAAATTAGGGTGTTTATGTTTTGTTTTTGGTTGAATGAAGTGTAATAGTACCAATAGAGAAATTTATTAAAAATGTTTCTATTAGACATACAATAATATAATTTTATTTTAAGAAAGACACTAACTAATAATGTCACATATAGAAACAAAAAGAATCCAACGCTGAATTTGTATATATTATCACAAAAAGGAGCAAATTTTTCCTCGATGGTACTACGTTTATATAGCATACTCTTTTGAAGCAAATTTTACTGAATAAAATAAAACAAAACCATAAATAATATTTTAGTTGTGTATCATGTATTGAAACATTCCTTATAGTATATTTAATTAAATAACAATATTCGACATTGATACTCATGCATTCAAAAAAAATTGCGACATAAAATATATATATTTACAACTGATTTTAAGAATGTTACAAATACAAAATAAAATAGAACGATTGAGCATATTACAAATAAAAAAAATATTATGAATGTGATTGATCCAATTTTATTTAATGTTTCTAATCAATCTTTGTCTAATCTGATATAAAAACTTAAGAGAATATAAATTGTTAAGATTGTCATTATCGTTTAGAAACTAAACAAAAAATATTTTATTGCTGAAGATTATCGAAGAAATAAATGTTTAATAATTTTTCATCTATAATTTAAGGATTTAATTTTAATATTTATTTTAGAGCTAGCATAAGTAATACTCTCTAATTGCTCAAACGCATTAATGTTCAATAATATCCCGCTATCTTAAAAAAAAACATTTCATTAATTTTAAAATTGTTTTAGTTGGAACACTATTTTAGTCAAAATAAACCTATAAACTGTTTTTTGTTTGCTTTCAAACTGTTTAAAGTAATGTCGTCATCTATATTTAAATGTCATAAATACAAATTAATCCAGACTTTCGTTTTGAAAAAAATACGATTTTTTAAAAAAATGTTTCAAAGTAATAATAAAATACTAGAAACATTATTTTATACAACCATTTTTAATTTAAATTGAATTAATTGTTTCATATGAAATTCATTTCATATTCTCTAAACAACGAATTACTTCATACCAATCTTGGGTTGAAATAAAAACACATAATTAGTCACTAAAAAAGTGAGTTTTCTTGAGATTAATAATTCTGCTTTCTTCTTACTATTCTTCATTTTTTTTTCATTTGAATTTATTTTTCTCATTAAATAGAATATCCTTTGAAAACTTGGTTTCTAATAAAGTACTTATGTAAAAAAAGATATAAATATTTAAACATCTCATAAGAGCTTTATTTGAAATTGATATTGAATAACTAATCAATTATTTATTTATAATAAATATATTATGGGCTCTGTTCAAAATTTGATCAAACGTCTTTTTCCATATGAAATTATAACTTATCGTATAGTTGACTTAAATAATATATTATTGAAGGAAAGCAATAATTCACTAACAAATAATGAATTCGTATGCGTTGTTTTTTTACAGTTTCGGATATCATAGAACAATTCATCTTACACGCTTTTTTTAAAACTCATTTTGTTAGATTAATAATAGTCGAATTCTTTAATATATCATCAATTTTTCGAATTAACAATAATGAATCAATTTAGAAAGTGGCGCGTTTCTCTTATTTCATAATTTAATTAATGATATCAATACCAATTTATTTCTTGATCAAATAATGTTATCAGAGATATAAAATAAAATTGTTACATCTGTTCAACTAACAATGTATTAATTTAAATTCGTAAGTTATATGAATTATAGTTGGAGAAAACTAATGATCACAATATAGGATTAAGAAATGAGCTGTATAATACTATAGTAATACCATTTACTGGAATTAAGGGTCTCCTACAACTTACGATTTAATACACTTTTTATGAAATCATTTTAAAAATATTAGGAATGAAAATTGAACTATTGAGCATGAGTAAAAAACTATAGAAGTCATCAATACAATTTCACGAACGTTTGACATGTGAAATACACCTTTGATATAGAAAATAGATTTTTTCTTTTCGTTTGATGAATGTAACCACGAACTATAGTTAGATTTCAGTGCATTGCCACGAACCTTTGATATAGGAAATAAATCAATATGACATTAATTGTTGATACTTCGATTATTAAAGATATTTAATACATCGAAGCATATCTCCGTTTAGCAAATCAGTTTATAGTAATGACGCTATAGCAGAACATAAATTGTTTGGTTTTCATTCTTTACTAAATCTTAGCATTGGAAAATATTTCATTGATGAATTTTTTCAATAACAGTGAGATATTACTCGAAAAATACACTGATAAAAACATCATTAAAATACATGTAAATTCATTATGAGAAGCATTAACAGCACTGTTGTTGTATTTCTACTTATTTTGACTTTAACTCCATGATCATGAAAAGTTTTTATTCCATAAAATTCCTACTTACTAATGATAAATATGAAATTTGATCTTCTACTGTTTATGACATAAGAACTACAGGTTTTAAATTTTAGTTATTTGTGATACTACTTAGGGCAATCCAAAAATAGTGATCATTCTATCATATATTCGTATAGATCGCTTGAAAAAATTTTCTTTTTTTCTATGAACAGATAGAACGTCTTTTGCTTTATCTTTCTATACTAATTGATCACTATTCAACTCATATTATAATAATAAAATTTCGAGAAAAACTGTTTTCTTTTGAAAACTAGCTGGTAGCATTTGAACCATACTGAATGTGACATAAAAAAATGGAATACTTTTGCATTTCATTTTATTATCACTTAATACGTTTTCTTAAAAAAACAAAATATACCATAAGATGCAACGTGAAAAGCTCTACAATTGATAAAGAACTGCTTATTTTATAACTGTACTATTAATTTTCGAAATGACCAAAACTCTAAGCGATCATATTTCGACGTTGCGAAAACGAGATGGTTTTTTTTGATAAAAGATGAATTCGTTTATTTTTCTATCGTATCTTTTTATAGTTGTTCTTTCTAAATTGTAAAACTTTTGATGCTGCATCTTCTGGTAAATTTGTTTGTTTTTAAATTTAACTTATTAGGTGATAATAAAATGAAATACAGAACTATCCCACCCATTATGATCTAATGCTATCAGCTAGTTTTCAGCAGAAAACAGTTTTTATCGAAATTTTAGTATTATCATATGAGTTGAATAGCGATCAAATAGCATAGACAGATAAAGCAAAAGACGCTCTATCTATTCATAAAAGATGACATTTTTTTTCAAGCGATCTATACGAAAATATGATAGGATGACCAATATGTTTTGATTGCCCTAAGTAATAAGCACCAAATGGTGACACTGATCATTTGACAGAGAATAACCAGACTGATAGTGTGGTCCAAAAGTCACCGAATAGTCTATGATTGTAGAAAAATTTCGATAGGAATATGATAGAAATCTACAGTTTTCATCGTTGGAAACAAAGTGATAAAGATGCATTGAATCATATATTGTAAAGTTTTCTGATGAGGCTTCTGAAAATCAGCATTCGCGTATGAATGTCTAATTAACGATTTAATTTTCACGAGCATAATAATGCTGCCATTTAAAGATCCATAAATTAACCCAAAATTCACATTTTTAGCTGTAGTGAGTCAAGTGTTATAAATGTCTTCTGAGAGACTGAGTGATTTTTGAAAAATTCACATTTTTTATATAAATTTACTTTCATCATCATATCTGATATACGTCGTTATTATGTTCCTGTAGAAATTTATTCGCAATCAAATAATTCCTGGTGATCCGTGCATGATCCTATAGATCTGTAGTATAAATTATCATCGATCAACAATGATGCAGTGACAATATACATTACTCATTGAAAATATTGTCATACTAAGGTTTTCATAGTCATCAAAGCAAAACGAAAAAGTATTGTTAAAACATATTTTTTTTCTGAAAAGAACGCGAAATTTAGGCTTTTTTAATGATTTTGGTCAAGTTTACTTGAAAATAAATTGTAAAAATGATTTAAATATAAATAATTGGATCGATCAACACATGTAAACGTATTTCTGACTATTTATTGTCTGCCTGGATATAATTGATCTGCCATAAATCAAAAAATGTAATGGTATACAACACTTAAAAGACTAAAATTTTGCACATTATCCTAAATATATCTGAATATTATATTCTTTCTGATATAAGTGATTAGTACATTTAAATATTCTTCAATTATTTACATTATCTAATGTAGAATAACATACTTATTAGTATTATACTATAATAAGATAACATAAATAGAGGCTCAATTTCATTAGTAATATAAAAGAAAAGAGAGTATCTTTTTTTTACAATCTGTTCAAAAGTTTATTAAATAATACTCTACTATTGTTCATAATCGTATATCAATACAGTTCTATTTTAAAATTCCATGTAGCATTCTTTTTAACATAGACAATATTATCGATTCAGATCGTTAGATTCAATGAAAATCTTTAATAAATAATAAAGCAATAATAGATTTATTTGTATACATTAAGAAAATTTTTGTAGGCAGTGCAACAAAATATTGAATTAAACAAACGTTCGGTTTATTTTTTTTTCTTCGGAAAAATATGTATCTATATTTGAAATTTATTAATAAATTATATATTTTTATATTTGTTAAGTGAAAGACTCTGTTATTCATTTTTGCTTTATGAATATGAAGAGTTTTTTTTTCATGTAGGTCAATCTTAAAATTTATAAAAGAAAATCAATATCTATAGAACATATCTAATATAAATTATCCAATTATACCATATGGTAAATCACGTATCTGATTAATATTGAGACATGATAAAGGAAGATTATAGAAAAGAAATAATAATGAACACGAAGTCAATTGTAAAATTATTCTTCGATATTTATGTCATTGTACTCGTTGATTAAATAGTATTTGAGACTAAACATAGCTTAGCTGAAGATTAGTTCGATAATATACAACATCAATAATTTATCAGAATATACCAAAAATTTTGATATATTCTAATTATTTCTATTATTAAATGTCGAGAAATAAAGTTATTTGTATTACATTTTTAAAGAAAGAATCAATATTTATATAATTTATTATTCTATCTCAAATATGAATTATGATGTCATCATCTCATGCAGATTAAAATTTTACTAGGTTTTACATAATCAATTAAATGTATATGCTCTCATTGCCAGAAAATTTTATTAAAAAGTGATTGATTCTATTCCATTTTGAAGACAAATGAAAATTTTTCATTTGTTTTATTTATGTAATTTATTTGTGTTAATTAAAACATGTTATGTGATAAAGTTGTTATAGGTGCATTACACTTCATTGATTTAATAATTAAAATTATATATAAAGAAAGAAGCGAATGAGAGTTTACCATAGTTTCCATATCTTTTAAAAAAAGAAAGAAAAAAAAAAATAAAAAAGTTTTCATATGATTTTCCATTCATCGCCTGCAAGAAGAAATACACAGCATGAAACGTCATCATGCACTTATGACTACTCGCTTTCTCATTATTATTATTATTGTTATGTTGTTTCTAGGCAATAAAAAAATATTTCTATATGTGAAAAAAAAAAGATAGACGGTACCGAAAGAGTTAGTCGGAAAGAATAGAAAAGAATTGAGTCAATTTTGCCTTCTCTTTGAAAGACTTAGTTTTTCTTTTGTCTTTACAAAAAAAAGAACACTTAACAAGAAATATTGCCAGTTTAAACCTATTTACATTTACTATTAAGATATAACCATTTTTTTATTTGTATTATTAACAAATAAAATTACACTATGGCAGGACAAGCTGATTGGAATGGTGAGTATTATTGTTATTCTATGAATGATATTATTTATTAGATTTTTTAATTTTATAGAATCATTATTTGGTTGTTTTGATGATTGTGAAACATGTCTTTGTGGTTACTGTTGTGCACCATGTTTATTTGGTCAAAATGCTGAAAAAATTGATAATAGCAATTGTTGCCTCATGTGTTGTGCTTATATGCTTCTCACTGAATGTTATTTATGTTGGGTTCCGCATTATTTCAAACGACAAGTTCTTCGACAAAAATATAATTTACGAGAAGATCCAAATTGTGGTGATTGTCCGGCTACACTTTGTTGTAGTCCATGTGCTCTTTGTCAAGAGGCACGTTTTCTTAAACGTAGAGGTATATTTACAATTTTGAAATGAAATAATTTATTTTTATTTTCATTTTCTTATAGCTCCACAAGTAGTTGTTGTAGCGGGTATAGTTCCACAGATGGTTCAACCTGGTAGAAATTATTAAATTGAACAAGAATATTTCTAATCAATTGAAAACTAATTATATATAATTAATCATATGCCTCATAATTCATTGCTTATATTTTTCTTTTACTCGTTTTGTCAGCTTTAAAATAAATATTAATTATGACATGATCATTAAAAGAAAGCTTGTTTTCTTTTCCTAATGATGATCAAATGTAAAAAAAGAAAAAGAAAAAAAATATTTTAATATAAATAATGTGATCTTTAAAGAAAAAAATAAGGTAAATTAGAAACAGATGTTCGTTTTATTGAATGACTTTTTGAACGGCCGTTGTTGTCCTATAATTGCAATTTGAATTCATAGCTTGTTGTTTTTTTAGACACAGTTGTTTAATGAAAAGGTAATTGAATGAACAAACGTCAAATGTTGCTTTTCAAAAATCGACCTTAATATTTGCTAAAAAATAATTATTAGGATTAATGTTCATTCAAATGAATGATAATTTAATCAATCCATTGAGAATATACAAAGCAAGACATCATTCATATAGATGAATATTTTATGTTTGAGAAGTCTTAAATGAATATTTTTATTAAATAGATCTAATACATTAGTAACTATGATGTACTGTTGAAACATTTAAAACTTTTTTTATCTTATACAATAAATGTATTTTTTTAGTAGGGAAAGAGTATGAGTTAAATTTCACTTTGATGATAAGTTATCGATCGTTTTTAATGTATTATACAAGAAACCAGCAGTAGTGTCAAACTTGAAAGTTGAATTCAAGTATTTCAGATATCTAAATATTCCCCTTTCCAGCTTTTCACCCACATCTTCAGGTGGTCCTGTGAGTTTTTGACTCCTTCCTCTTCAAGGTCTCCGATCTCACTTTCACCTGGTCCTTCAGAACTCTGCACTACCCTCCGTCAAGCATTCTACCCTCAATCCTCTTCTCTTCCCCTTTGAATACTTGAATACTTAAACTCAAGTTCCAATCATGGCGAATCCATTGGTGATACTTATTTTACTACAAAAAAAAATTCTTTTTCTACTTTAACATTAATATTAGCTACTGTGTGATGTTACACTTTCATATGTGGTTTCATTATCAACTTGAATATATAAATCGTTGACATATGTAGGTAATCATGTCAAAATTGTCTTGATTATTGATAATGCAATTTGACATGATCTCTTCCAAAAGAGCATGGCGAAAAGAACTCATTGTCCAGTATTTGATAAATCATGATATCACAGTTCCTATCAAAACCATCATAGCCGAGTTATTCGTGTTCTCTTTCGATAATCTACTAAGAAAATGACATGTAATCGGTGCAATGGCCAGAAAATACAATGTCGATGTCTTACCGTTACTCCTATACTTTCAGAGTGTTCTTTATATTAATAAATGTATTCTTATAGTTTGCTAGTAAATTATTGTATGCTCAAGGCAATTGAAATCGTATGAACTGATTTAAAGAGCTTATATATTCGTAACAAAAATGGTTACTTTAGTTTCGGCAATGTTCGACTTTTAGTTTACAAATGAATGACATCTTTAAATAATGTAACCACCATTGAATATACCAAACAGACATGCCAGATTGAAGACATCTTCAACCATTTCGATTGATTCACTGAAGAAATTGATTGACGATCTATGTTACTACTGTTTTTGTGTCTCTTGCTTGACATAAAAAAACAAAGTTTAAAATATGGTATTTGCAGCCATAAGTACTCTTTAAGATTATGACATAAACATATATATATATATAGATTCGAGTTAATAATGGAATCACATATGAAAGTAATATAGCACAGTTGCTAATATTAATGTTAAAGTAGAAAAAGAATTTTATTGTAATAGAACAAGTATTACCAATGAAATAGTCATGATCGAATATATCGGTAATGAAAATTTTGAAAAATATTGTACGCAATGTCAAATTGATAAAAATTTGCTCAAACACTGTCAATGTTATACTTATGGCTTTTGAACAAATTGAGATATAAATCGCAGCCATTAGTAAATTTGTAGCACGTGTGCTAGCAATTCTAGTGCATTCTTCATATTTTTAAATTCATTTTATCTTCAAATCATAACAGCCTACTATATTAACTTAACCATGAAGCTTTGTGAACTTATGAATTAAATCTAAACAGTTTCATATGAATCGATGTACTGAGTAACCCTCCATCGAATAGCAAAAATCCGAACTCGATAAATTATTTTGGAGCAAATCTACTTAAAACTACTCACTCGCAATGCTTTTCAAAATCGACACTGAAAGATCGATTGTACATATTATTGTCGAGCCTGCACTCAAATCGTATACAATCCGTTGTGGACTGCAGTCGGTGTTTTGTTGAGCAAATCTTGTAGAAATATTTTTCGAAAAGTTTTCTGAACCAGAAAAATAAAAAGAAAACAATTTTCACTAGAGATAGATTAGCTCCTGTTAAAAAAATTGTTCAGATTATTCTTTTGATAAGAATTAAATCTGAATGGTATATCTTCTAGTTTTGAAAACTATATGATACAATTTGTAGACGACCATTGAGGATAAAGAATTTCTCCAAGGTTTTTTGTAAGTATGCCTGAATTTAAAACAAAATTAAACATACTCATCATTATCGACGTGATATAATTCGAATGATTGTTTTTCATTGTTTCATTTCTCTGCAAAAGATCATTCACTTACAATAAAACTTAAAGACCCTGTTTTTCAACCTGTGCAAGTATACAAATTTGTATAATGTGACGACAACGTTAGTATAATAGGTTTACTAGGTCTTATATAGAAGGAAACGAAAAACAAATAAAATTTTTACAAGTTGAAGAGTGCAGTTTATAGCTGTACAAAACTTTCTTAACTCATTTAATATGAAATTGTCCATAGATTTGTTAAGATAAGGCATCGAAATAGATTTGCTTAAAATAAATATAGTGATATAAAAAAAACAATGCATTCTATGTATCATCGATTGGTTTTGAAAATCTTGATATTTGTTATTTTCTTAATCGATTTATCATAAGTGAGATAGATGATGTAAATATCTACGCTTTATCGAAGCAATAGGATAGGATACATGAAACTGAAGTGAAGAAAAATCAAGAGAACAAAAAGGGAGAAGTGCAAAGCTCATTACATAGGCCTTTATGAATGTTTTTAACAATATTAACTAAAATCATATGATATAAAAATACTTTCTCAAACAAGTTGATTCAAGAGAAATAAAAGTTAACAATTATTCTATTTTATAATCTTATTTCAGGGCTAACACAATTCTGTGACGAAGATCTCTTATTATTAGTTAAAGAATTTAAAATTTAGAATTTTATCGATATATTTTTAATATATTGAAGCAATAGATGAATGAAACTGCGCAATATTTACTACATTAGAAACAAGAACGATAAATATTACTGTTATTATTAAATAATCATATTCAAATATACTAAAATAAATATCCTAGCTACAGTAAATAAACCAAATTCTTTCAATTCATTTTCAATAATTCAAAATAGACGAATTAATTTTTAAAAATTCTTGAATTCATCGATATTTTCTTATATATTATCACTATAAAAAGAGAGCAATACGAACTATTAATGCAATAAACTTGTCATTGTGTGTGAAACTTAATACATTATATTGCTTCTGTATATAATTATATATATATTTATACAGTATTATTGACATTACCGGCTTATTCATATGCATTATAAAAAGAACTGTTCTATGCAAAAAATGCAACGAAGTATATAAAATAAATCGATATAGGAGAATAGACACGTTATGATCAAATTCAATACTTCTTTTATGTAAATATTTTTTCACTGTTTCTCTTAGTAATATTAATATTCAGAGGAGAACACGATCGGTTTCATATTGGATTATTTAACATTCAACAAGGTTATTTTTTTAATATTTCTATCAAATTGAATTGCACTATGGCAAGAAGTAATGAATGGAACGGTAACTATTTTATCATTGTTTTTTTAAATAATACTATTAATTTATTTTCTGGATATATAGAATCATTATATGGCTGTTTTGATGATTGTGAAATATGTCTTTGTGGTTACTGTTGTACACCATGTTTATTTGGTCGAAATGCCAAGAAGATCGATGGTAGCAGTTCTTTTCTCTGGTGCTGTGCATATCTATGTCTTACTGGATTTTATTTATGTTGGATTCCACATTATATGAAACGACAAATACTTCGAGAAAATTATGGTATATCAGAAGATCCAAGTTGTCCTGATCTTTTGGCAACAATTTGTTGTAGTCCATGTGCTCTTTGTCAAGAAGCTCGTTTTCTTAAACGTAGAGGTATATTTTAATAATAAAATTTAATAATTGATTTTATATTCTTATATTTAAAGGAGATCAACCTCATGTTATGACAGCTATAACTCCACAAACAACTGAGCCTACTAGAACCTATAACGGTTAATAATTATGTTTATTTTATCAATTCATAACTAATCATATTCAATTAATTATTTATTTTTTATCTTCATATTTTATTCATTTTATCAGCTTTGAAATATATCGTATTAATAATTCATATCATAAATGTCATGTCAAAAATAATTCTAGTTTTTGTTTTTTTCATGATGACTAATAAGATAGAGAAAAGATCATCGTTTGATTAGTCTACAATAAAAATCTAAAATGATACATTCTCTATTAAATTTCTATCAGCAAATCACATAAATTATATTTCAAAAATTGATTTTAACTATATTGTAAAGCTATGAATAATAATAATAATACGTAATAACAATTGCAACTCGAAAACAACATACAACAATATTAACAGAAGAGTAAAATTTAATCAGAGAAAAATCAATCAAGTATTCTAGGCAATATGATTTGATGAGAGTTTTTATTAAGATCGAAGTATATGGTAATAACAGTAATACGATAATGATCAATTATATAGTTTGCTGTATCAAAGTTATCTACAGAATACGCTGACCATCCTTTGCCCTGAGGAAAAATGGTATGTCAAAAAAAAATTCATCCCATCCTGTACCGCAGTGCAAACAGATTACCTGAATGTTATTTCACGATTACTGAACAAAAAGTATATATTCCACTTTTTTTTTATGGCAGAATAATTTTTTATTTATTCTTTGCAACTTTCAAAGAGAGCTGAAGTAATAACTTACATAAATAGAATGGTGAGCACAGGCAAAATAAGATAAAACATGGAAAATATAATAAATATAGCTTCTATATATTAGCTCAAATACTGACTTTTACTTATTGAATTAATAAGGAAAAGAAAGAGATTTGATTAAAAAAAGAAACAACGATTATTAGAATTTTTTGGTTGTGTTAATATTTCCATGTATGAAAATAGATATTATATGATATTCATTCTAATATTTCGAAGCAAATCAAGAGTTTCCAATGAAATCTTGGCTGTAAAGTCTTCAGAGTTTGAAGATTTAACCTCATCTCGTACGGAGTCCTATGCTGTACCACATCATATTTATTCAGGATTTAATATAAAATGCATCTCATAGAAAAAAAGCATAAATCAGACATACAGTTAAGAATATTATACAACCTGAAAAAATATAAATATTTTATTCATTATTTTGAGTGCCTAACTCGTTAAAAATTAGAAATTCAAATTAAATGGTATAATACTTACCAATTCAGTTCTTTTAAATTGTAGAAATATATTTATACGATGAAAAAAGTATCTTTAAGTCTAAATTGTTATGTGCAACTAATTATTATGAGAAAATAATGATCAATAAATAATTATAAAAAATAGGAGCAAATTGTTTTTAGACAAATATAAATTTATTGCTTCAAGATTAAATCTTATAAGAATATAAATGAAAAAGAGAAGCAAATCAACATTCTAATTTGTATTTTTAATATCAATCGAAAAATCAGTCAATTGTTTATTAAGAATAGTAAAGCTTTCTTTTAATTGTCTTATAAATTCATAATAAGTTTCATAGCTCTCAGAATCATATAATTCTAGAAGACCTTTAGCAATACATAATTCCAATAATTTCTTATCCAATAAGCATATAAAAGCAAAATATTCATAACTATTACAAGACTGTTTCATAGCATGTAATAACTTTCCAATTATATTTTTTTCGTCTTGATACTTCATCGTTAAATAATAAAATTGTTGTACAGTAGGATCATTTATTTCCTCAGGTTGTGGTAAGGAATTGAATTGTTCTAATGATAGACAAGATTGATCTTCTTGAATCTTTGCACTGGAATTGGTACATGTGTTTATAATTTCAGAAGAACTTAAACTACGTTGGTGGCGGGAGAATGAACGAATGAGTGATATAATCTTTAATGGATCTTCATTTCCACAACAGTTGTGTATATATGGACATATTGCGAACGGTTGGGAATTTTGAAGAGCAGTAGGTTTTAATAACCAAAATTGTTTCATTAATGGAGCTAATTCAACAGCATTTTCATCGATCGATGTTGGAAAATCAAGCGACATTCCATTCATATCGACAAAAAAAGTCATACAAGCTAATACAACCAGAATTTGGCACATTATTCACAAAGAAGATTTTTTTTAAGATCAATAAGATTGATATTTTATTTATAGTTGGAATGAAGAATCTATTGAAATTACTTAAAGTGATGTAAATGGTAAAAAAAAGCAAGAGAAAAAATGTGATACACGTAATTTTTTTCCAATTACTGAATCAAAAAGAAGAACAGTGATAAGATTAAATGGTACTTAGAATTACTTAAGGCTTCGTTTAATGAGATAATTCAAACGAACTTGTTAGTAAAGATTTCAATTGCTCACTCATCTAATATTTTTAATGAAAAAAAATAATCAATACAATCAATCTATTCGAAATTTCGCCTTAAAACTAACTTAACAATTTTATAATAGAATTATTATTGAATGAAAAAAACAAACGTAAAAAAATGCATTCATTAAGATTGACATAGTAAAAGCTGAAGTCTACATATTCTTTTCGTATTTTTTTAAAAAAAAATTAGTTTCCCTATAATTATGATTCTGTCGATTGTTGCTGTCTTTGTAGCAAGTGGTGATAGTGATAGGTAAGTAAATATTATAATTACTTTGTTCTTGTAGTCATCTTTTTTCAAACATAATATCCAGAGTCATTACAAAAGCAATCATACTAATATCTCATATGGACTAATAAAATGAATTGATTATATCAATTGTAGCTCTGAAATAGATCTCAAAGATAGAGAAGAAAGAGAATGTTTATATATGTAAATACAAGAAAAACATTCTATAGAAATATTAATCTTTTTTTTCTCTTTCTCTACAATCATAATCTTTTGATTTTCAATTTCGAAATATTCATTTGTTTTATTTGAATGAAGACTATTTTCATACATATTTATTAAATGATATTTTTGAAGATAACATATACTTTAGATGTTTTATTTCTGAAAATAAATTGTTTCTTACAATTGATGTAAAGAAAATTTTTCAATTAATGAATGCGTTGATAAATCTTTTATAGATTGTAGTGCTGTCTGGGATATATCTTTAGTAAATTTTTGAATTTTAATTAATAATCTTTGTTTACTTATGATCTATCGAATTCATGTTTTTGTTCTTTACGCAATATTATTAAATTAATAACGACAAAATATTCGATTATATATATAAAAACTAGAATTGTCGTGAAATTCAAATTGTTTTTTATTGAATAAAGCTCATTAAAACTTAATTAAAGAGTTCTATACGATCTGTTTTCTTATTTAGCATGTTCAACTTTTATTTTTGGCTTTAAATCATATATATTGAAATCTTAGAACGAATGCAGTAATTCTTCATAGGTATTATATTATCATTAACAATAACCCGATTAGACGAGAGCCTAGTAGTAAAATTATCTGATTTGCTGAATTTTCCGGATAGAAGAATCTGTATGGATAAGTACTAGACATTCAATCAAACTTATTTTATTTAATATGATCTTTCCTTAGTTGAGAGAAGTAGAACTGAGTATGTATCTTCAAATAACGGGTGCGCCAGAAATAATTGCCCTCTTCGTATTTTCAAGATTTCTCCTCTATTATTTCTGTGATTAAAAAACTTTTTTTATCAAAAGATAGCGCCTGAAATTCTCTACAAAACCATGTATGACTAGACCCTAAAGCTGTTTTAGATGTATTTGAAAAAAGATGTAAAATAAAGACATACAAAAAACTGTAAAAAGTAACGGGTTGGACATAATGAATGGCCTTGCTTTGCATCCCATTTTTTCATCACTTACTTCGCCCTATTAAAAAAACAAAATACACCAAAAGATGCAGCGTGAAAAGCTCTACAATTTTCATAAGACCGCTTGTTTTATAGTTGCACTTTTTGTTTTCAAAATGAACAAAATTTTAAGCGGTCAAAATTCGATCGTGCGAAAATAATATTTCTTTCTGTAAAAGATGAATTCGTGTTTTTCTTATTTCCTCTTTTTATCATTTGTTCTTTGTAAATTGTAGAGCTATTCACGCTGCATCTTGTAGTGTATTTTTTTTTTAGTAAAAGACATCAGGTAATAAGAAGATGAAATAAGAAAAAACGAATGCGTCGTGTACCAAAAAATATTATTTTCGCACGATCGAAATTTGACCGCTTAAAATTTCTTCATTTTGAAAACAAAACGTGCAATTATAAAACAAGCAGTCTTATGTAAATTGTAGAGCTTTTCACGCTGCATCTTTTGGTGTATTTTGTTTTTTAATAGGGCGAACTAATGAAAACATTAGATGCAAAGCGGGGTCATTCATTATGTCCCATGCATTACTTTTTACAGTTTTTTGTATGTCTTTATTTTTCATCTTTTTTTCAAATATATCTAAAACAGCTTTACGGTCTGGTCATACATGGTTTTGTAGAGAATTTCAGGCGCTATCTTTTGATAAAAAATAAGTTTTTAATCACAGAAATAATAGAGGAGAAATCTTGAAAATACGAAGAGGGCAATTATTTCTGGCGCACCCGTTATATGATCACACAAATCCTTACTGCAAAAAAATACCTGAAAACCGGTATTTTGGTCCTCAAAATTCTAGTAAAATGAAAATTTATATCCACCAGATAGGATATTCTCTCTCCACAAAAACATTTATAATAGTAATAGTTATCGAAAACTAGTTGAAATATTCAAAAAGTTGACAGTAAAACCTATGAAACCATTTTCAGTATGTTTCTATTGGTTTATGGAGACAAAACGAAATGTTGATAGAATGAGTTTCATTATGATAGAAAGAGAATTATTAATATATTTTGGTGATGTTTTCGGTGTTAGGAATATTTGTGCAGATGTCAATCTCTGTAGTGATTATGGCTACTGATTTTCTGTGTACTATTGAGGACAGCAAAATGATATCTTTATGTTGAAAGCTATGAGATAACGGCTGTTATTTAGAGCGACGCATGGTTACGACGAATTTTACAAATCTAACTGTATCACGGTGCAATAATTGGATTTTTTTATATTGCTATTATCTCTTGATTTTTAAGTATTTGGAATTGATTTTCAGTTATAGCGTCAACTAGCTTAGTTTTAGTATAGATAATGCTATGTTCTGCATGTGAACTTATACCAAATGGAGATGGGAACCACTGTTGGTATTGATGTGATAGTAGCAAAAATGAAACAATACAGAAAATGAAACAAAGTACTGATTGTCTTATTTTTGATTCTGTCTGTGATGAAAACCATCATTGTATAGACTAGAGACCTGCATGACAAACCTTTTTATTGTCACGTCCCGAATATTTTCCATAGTATCAATAGATAACACAGATTCATATAGATAATTATTAGATGAACTAGCTAGCTTTTTTATTTATACAGTTGGCAGCATTATATCGATCAAATTATTCATTTGGTGGTTATCAAATGAAATATTGAAACATTAATGAATAGTTAGTTGCTTGCCGCCAAAAGGTAAGAAAAAGAGAAGTTATTTTTTGGGATATTATTGTGGTTTAAACACTCTGATCATCATGCGCACACTAATTGATGGGCAGATTATGCTAATTAAAGGAGACAATTTGTTTAAGTTGTAGTAGCAGTGAAGAAAAGCTAAGTTGAGCCAATACTATAGCTTCAATAAGAAAATGTGGCCTTGCACGGGCTTTCAGGAAAAGTTCAGTACATTGGATGTTCCAAATCTGATGTGGGGACGGAAATCATTATAACTTCATTCTGTTCTACCTAGTTAGACTAAGTTCTTTCCTAAGTGCAAAGGAATGTCCATCGTTGAATTCATGTAGATGTGATAATGTAGGCTACTATCCAAAATTCTGAGACAGATAGATGATTTGTTTGTTAGAGTCCGTACAAGACCATATTTTCTTGTTGTAGCCATAGTATTGGCTAAACGTAAGTTTTTCTATAAGATTTTCGGATGGAAAAAATTTTGAATAACCCTCTATTATCAATAGAAAAATCAGACCATTTGATTGAAATAGAGTGAAGATATTCGGTTTTTTATTGTAAAGCTACTTACGGACCCTCGTGTATTATTTATTTAAATATTAAACTATTTGTTGAAAATAGGAAGCCTCAAACTTACGGAGTGTTTTAGTACGTAAATTTAGGAAATTCGGGACATCGATATTTTCTGAACAGCCCCGATCCCATTTGTTCCGTCTCAAAAAATTTTCTGTACGATCTCGAATGTCCCGTGCGACGAGACAAACGGGATTTTTTGGGATTTGGAACTGTTCCGCAGGTCTCTAGAATTTACATATTTCTCAATATTTTTATTCATTAACTGTGCGATCATTGAGAAATTTCTACTTCATGCTGGAATACGAATTATAATTAATACTATATTTATAAGTAATAAATCCAAAAAATTTTCTCTATTAATTTGTATATGAAAAAAAATATAAATCTCATTTGAATTGTTTTTTTAACATTGTCTGATGTTGTTGAATTATTGTTCGATAATTTTCTAATGTTTTATATGTAATTCTATTCGAATTATGATAAGAATTAGCTCCTCGATAAGCAGTACGAATTAAATAAATAATATCAGATCCACCATCACAATTCCATTCAATACAACTTGCATTTCTTTTTAATGATGATAATCTATCAAATTGCCAATCAACATAATGAAAACCTGTATAACGAAGACTATCATTTGATGATAAGCCTGTATCATCGTATAATAATCGATCAACAGCAATATACCATTGATTTAAATTTAATAAATCATTTGTATATGATAAACTTAATATATTTCTTTGACTAACATCAATTAATGATGTAACTGGATTACACAAGGTTAAATATGTTTTAGTTATAGGATCATATCTAATTGTAAATTTACTCATTCCACCTGGAAATTTTATTATTGAAAGAAATGATAAAATGTTTGTTGTTAAATTTAATTCTAATAAAATTGCAAGATTAGCTAATGGTATTGAATTAAATCTCATTACATTTAATACACGAATATCATTAGAATTGAATGAAGATAATCCAGGCAATATAACAACGCTACCTTCTAAATAACCAGGTGCTGTTAAATTAGGATATGATGATGGAATCCAGTTTCTATCAAATATTAATGGAGGAGTTATTTTCCAGTTCTGAGGATTCATTATAGGATCATTATCTATTACATTACTTGTTGATAATAATGTTAAATTACAACTAATAATAGCTGCTTGAAATTCTTCTGGCCAATGTCCAGGCACAGTTCGATATTCAATTGAACGATATATAACTTGATTAGCAATAACAATAGGTGTTGCACCTGTTGAAAAAGCACCATTAAATAAAATAACACCATTATTACTATTATTATATATCCATGTTGCACCATTATCAATACTTCGATGAATTATTATACTACTACGATGTTCACCATTAATGCCAATTGCATATATTCTATCTTCATAAACTGTTAATGTTGTGAATAAACTAGGAAGAATATATGAAAGAAATGACCATGTGTAACCATTATCATCACTTGAATATATTGATACGTTTTTAATGGAAGCATTATAGCCTTTACCAAAAAAATCATGACTAGCTAATAAACGACCGGATGATAAACGAACAATAGATGGAGAACCGAGATACATTTTTGATGGTTCATTTTGATAAACTACTTCATTTAAGCCTAAACTTGAATCTTCTATTGGTTTACAAAATATTAATGATGAAAATGATATATGTAAAATAATTATTGATATCATAGAAATCTATAATCAATAATAATATGCAAAACATAACGTGAAAAATTGTAACATTTTTCTAAAGTGTATTCGAATAATCTTTTTAATTTACTATACTAAAATTATGTTAAAATATGCACTCGAAATAGAGAAGAGCTTAACTAAAAGAAAAAGAATATTTTATTGGTAAACGATTCAAGTAATGATAAGAAAAGATGTCACACTATTTAAAGTAAATTTTTAATAACAGTACTCAACAACAGATAAGAATGTACATAATCACATGCTATCTTCCAAAAACGAAAGAAGACTGTCTGTGAAAAAAATTGACGTGATATTTAAATTCAACTTAATAGTTTAAAATAAGAATGTTTTATTTTATCAAATAAAACTCTAGCAGTATACAATCTTTTCTTCTTACATTTTAATCGAGAAGAAAAGAGATTTTCTAATTAGTACCATCATCTCTTGATAATTTTATGATTGTAATCTAAAACTCAAAAATCGAAGTAAATTAATAAATATTTATTTCGACTTTTTATTTGTTCATATGTATTTTTGCATATTTTATATATAAACAGATTTTATTTTTCTCATTCATTAAATATTAATGATTAATCGATGCTTTTTTTTGTAAATCGAAAAAGAATATGATGGAAGACAATAGAGAAAATATATAAGGTAATATTTTTCCTTTATAAACAATTACAACTGATTTGGTCATCTATCATATTATATGATCGTCAACATATGTATGATCCTTCACCTTCATTTCTCTCCCTCTCACGCTTTCATTTATTTAAATAAATGAAAAAATAATTACAAATGGAAAACTTTGTATAATATATAAGCGAATAGGACAGTGGATATTATTCTCTAGTAGAAAAAGTCTAACGCGGGTATAACTCGAGATGTTACACTCTGTTTTAACTCATTTGCATGTCCATTGACAGAAGATATTGAGATAGTAAGATGGCCAAAAGAGTTTCTGCTTACAGACCTTGGAAGTTGAGTTATGATAGTTTTACTGAATTTTCGATTAATTTTCAGGTATTTAACGTAAAACTAATTATTACAAGTCAATAGAAAGTAACAAGAAGACAATTCTGAAACATTGATAAGATGCTATCACCGAATCTTACAGTGAATTTATCATTCAAGATGGTCGAGTTTTATTGGTTTAGCCAAGCAACCATTTGATTGCAGCAGGCTAATGTCATCGTTGACTAATATAGTAATTGAAGATTTTTTATCTGATCCTACCACTGTAAGTAATATCTATCATACATTTTAAGACAGATCTTTAGCAATAAACTTTTATATTAGATGAGCCGACATATCGATTGAATGTATGTACATCGGAAAGAACAATTAATAAAAAGTTTGCCAATCAATAAATAATTATTGTTTGATAGTAGACTTTTGGTAGGAATCCTACACGAGTAAGATAGAAACTTTTCGTCGTAAAACAAACATACTTATTTCTGACTTATGACGTAGGTTTGTCGTATTGCGGATTAGTAGTTAATCATATTGATCCAAAATTTGAATCAGAAATGTTTATACTAGGTTGTTTTCCATATGGAAGGGAGAACAAACGGGCAGTCACGATTTGGTCATTGGTGGATGATACACTTAATGATTTTGGTTTAAAGTTAAACGGACGAAAATTTGTTATGACCGACAACGAACTAACTATGAGTTGTACTTTTAATCAAAATTGTAAAAGAATTGCGTGCAGTGATTATTATACAAATAAATAATTACAACATGCTTTTACAACAGAAAAATCGATGGTAAATTGGTGAATTATGAATCATCTTAAGGAATGTTTAATGATGTTAAAAATATTGTTTCAAGTGCTCGTCGATTGCATAAGCAACGAAATCTTTCAAAAGAATTTATTTTATATTTAGACACACGTTTCAATGGTGCTTATGAAATATTAATTGTTTTCTTAAGTGATTTTGATGAATTACCTATTATTCTTGGTTCAAAACTTTTATCAATTTATTCACAAATTGACAAAGACACTTCATCCTGTATTACCATCTAAGCAGTTCTTAATTAATAAATGTTATGTTAATGAGGATGATAGAGAAGGTTTAAAACAATTGAAACCTATTTTAGGTATGACATTTGAAAAATAATTATTAATTCAAATTTTCTGATTCTTGAAATAAATGGGAGTTAATGCATGAGCATCTTATTGTTACGTTAATTTATTCAAATCTAAAACATCTTCAAATGTATTCTCATCTGAAAGAACGTGCAATACTCTTATTAAAACAAGAAATGATAAAAAGACAAGGTGTTATATCTACATGTATATTAACCACCACACATTTATCAATAGTACCATTGTCAACGTCTTTAGTATCATATTCATCAACTGCAGCATCAGTATCTTCAATGTTGTATTCCTCATCTTCAATATCAACTTTAATTAATAATTCTACATCGGCACAAAAAAGATGTATTATTAGAAATATTTGACAAACAATCTACAGTATCTGACAATACAAGTGTTGAGAAAGAATTAGAAAAAATATCTCGCATCTACATCTTTAATACAGTATGAAGAAGAAAACAATATATTTCTCTATTGTCTAGACCATTAAAAATTATTTCCATTACTTGCACTAATTGTTCGTAGTATATTGGCTATTCCAGCTTCCAATACATCTATTGAATGTTTGTTTTCATCATGTAAAAACATCGTTACTGATAAATGGACACGGCTTGGACCGGGAAAGTTAAATAAATTTATGTTTTTATAAAAAAATTTGGTGTCAAGTCTATTACAACAAACAATGATCAAGAAACAAAACAAGAGCATGATACAACCATGTTAAATGACCATTCGACGCCAAAAAACGTAAAATCACTGGATACTCCGATTCATCATCAATATAGTAATGAAGATATAATTAATACTAGTTTAATGATATTGTTTCACTCATAAAGATTTACATTTAATTGATCTAAAGCTACACGATTGTATATTCTTTACGCTAGATTTTTCATCTGACGATTGAAGTATTTATCAGGAGACTGTATATCTGATATGGTTCTTCGTGGTATTTCAATGCAGTGTATCTTTTTTTTTAATTGATTTTAAATCATGATAGATGCTAGCATCATTTTGATCAGACCATCAGTCGGATAAAAGTAAAGCTTTTTTCCCGATAGATGGTGTCAAAACATTATCTCTCCAATACTTAACCAACGAACTGCTCAACTTACCTGCTAAGGAACATGTAATTGCCACATCTTTTAGTTAAAATAAATTATGTTTTACAATATCACCCATACTAGCATTTGGTTCAGGAAGATCCAGAAACATTGGTTCAACTAGTGTATCCTTTAAACTAATTATAGATTGAACCAAGGGGGAAAAGACTATTCGGGCATTCTCTTCCATTCTCATCCATTCTCTTCGATTCTCATCCATTCTCAGCCATTCGCATCCATTCTCAGCCATTCCCATCCATTCTCAGCCATTCGCATCCATTCTCTTCCATTCTCATCCATTCCCAGCCATTCCCATCCATTCTTAGCCATTCCCGTCCATTCTCAGCCATTCCCGTCCATTCTCAGCCATTCACATCCATTTGAGCCCTCGTCTACCTATTTTTGAGTGGATAGTCAAATTCTCAAGTCTATACATCTGGAAATGTCTTGGATTGTCATGAGCTACTATTTAGAGGTACCTTTTGGTTCTTATATGCTATTATTTAAAGGTACCTTCAGGTCCTCATGAAACACTATTTTGAGATGCTTGTAGACTCTCATGAACTCTGATACAGACATAGACTTGGGTTCTTTTAGGCTAGTATATGGATATACTGATTCGAATCCTTATAATTGGTTAAAATTGATTGAAATTGAAATTGAAATTAGTTTAAATGAGTTGGAATTGATCAGAATGGCTCGATTTACTTAAATTTGCTATGAAATCCTAACAATTGGCATAGAATTAGTCTAAAGCGGACTGGGATTGGGCCGAATTGACTAGAACTCATATGGAATTGCTCTGAAACTCACTAGAATCGTGCCGAATTAACTACAAATACCAAGATTTCATATGAACCATAATTAGCTCAAACTCATTTGAGACAGTTTTAGATCAATTCCTTGGATTCTAAAGCATTTTTAGGTAACTCAAACCAATTCAACTCAATCTCAGACTAATTGTTATTACTTCCAATTCTAATTCCTACCAATTTCGATGATTCTAAGACAAGTATTGGAATTAAAACTGGTTGGAATGGAAATTGATGCATCTGTAGACTAGTGGTTATATGTACCCTTAGGTACTCATTAGGATGCACCCGTTCCAGTAGACTGAGGCCTCATGAATTACTATTGAAAGATACCTTGGGATTCTCGTGTGCTATTATTTGGAGGTACCTCAGAAATTCTTATATACTATTATTTAGATATTCCCTTGTATCCTCATAGCGTACTATTTAGAGACACTCTCAAATCCTCATGTGCTACTGTTTGAAGGTATTCTAAGGTCCTCATGTTCTATTATTTAGAGACACTCTTGGCTCATCATATACTATTATCGGGAAGTGCCCTTAGGTCTTGATGCTGCGTTAACCCTTTCGTCATCCGTCGCTCTACAAGAAAAGCGGGGTGAAGTTTTCCCTTATTGTAAAAGTTATAAGTTTGCGCGTGTGCTCTTTTTGCGGCACTTGTTTTTCATGCTGCCATTAAAATTCAATTAACGCCCAAATAAAAGAATCTTAGAATCTGTGCACAGTTCCAATACGAAAACGGATATATTTTATGTTCTGCGAGAGGAATATGCAGTGACCTGTTAACTATAAACTAAGGATCCTGCATTTTAGAGCGATAGATAGGTCAAACTGCTGACTATTATAATAGTTTATATCGTAGAATTCTACACTGGCATTCCGATTCAGGTACGATGAACTCCTGCATAATAGATATCAGTTATACTTCAGTTTCAGAAAACTATATTTTTCAGTAAAACGTCTATGCTTATTGCCACAAAACTTAGTATAAATTTGCATCATTAGGTTTATGACCTGCACATCATTTCCTCGCAAGCAAAAATCTAACAGATCGGTGTTGTTCCAAACGTTGAATCTTTTCAATACCTTTGAAACAACTATGTTATATTAATATGGATTCATATATATTTTCCCGCATTCAAAAGGCAATAGTGTTTGTGATTTTTCTGTTGAAAGAAAACGTATAGGAAGCAAACTAACTGAAACATAAAGGTGATCTATAATTAAATGTCAAGAAGCAATGAGTGGATTTATTAGTCTCTGAAAGCATCTGTTCTGCATTCATTTTGGGTAGCTGGACTCCTAATGTATTCGAAAATCGACAACCTTGGGACTGTGCTTCTGTTCCGTATGGACTTCTGTTATATAGTAGATTAATATTCTGTGGAGGGATATTGATAAGACATAAGAATCGCAGAATACAGTCATACAGTGGCATATGAAGGCCCAAAGATGCCTCTAAATAATAAAACTTGATGACCTAAGGGTACCTCCAAACAATAGCCAATGAGGATCTAAAGATACTTCTAAATAATAGCATATGATGACATACAGGCGTCTCCAAAGAGTAGCCAGTGACGATTCCAAGATATCTCTAAATAATAGCATGTGAGGGTCCAGTCTACGTGTTCTGAAATGGAACTAGTGCATTTCTATTCCGATGTATTCCTATCCATTCGCACCCATTCTCATTCATTCGCACCCATTCCCATCCATTCGTATCCATTCCCATCCATTCGCA
>JAJEKB010020935.1:1124364-1148770 GCA_022393335.1 Macrotrachela quadricornifera
TCCATTCCCATCCATTCGCACCCATTCCCATCCATTCCCATCCATTCCCATCTATTCCCAACATTCGCAGCCATTCCGATCAGTCTTTTCCCCCTTGCGTATGACTCATTAATGGGTTGATTTCACTGTCATAGAGCCGGAAATATGAAAGATGAATTATGTCAGTCTACCGCTCGATTAGGTGTCGGTAAGAAAAAAATACTACCGATTACAATTCTGACAAACACAATCTAACTGGGATATCTACTATTTTTATTATTATACTATATACTTTCAAAAAATTGTTTTAGTTATTCATATAATACAAATCTTAGAAAAAATAGATTAATTTTACAAAAAAAAATTATCATCATCCTTGCTAATTATTGTATATCTGTTGAGAAGCACCATCTATTATCCAGCAACCTCTATATGGATTTCAATCCTCTTTCTATTTTCTTATTCGTGATAAATTAATATTTATGAATACTACCTTCTATTTGCGAAGAATGACGTGTCGTTGTATTTCATCAACAATGTCGTCATTTTCATTAAGATGTGCACAAAAAAATACAATAAGTAATTTGTAGATGATGATATATGATCTTAGCATAAGATAATATTCAGTTGATTAAATGAGAAAAATCATAACATTGAATCTCTTTTATCTATTACATATTTATTTGAAAGTAAAAATTTATATAAAGTTATATTAGCTTTTTTTAAATATAACATATAGAAATTATTATGAATCAACTGTATCATTATTTTATATTCTATCTTTTTATATCACTTATTCTTTTAATCTTACCTATGGCTAATAATCAATGTTCAAATGAATCTGATTGTACTAAAGCTTCTGAAGAACCTTATCTTTTGGATTCTTCAACTTTTTCATCAGAAAAAATGAATGATTTCGGTGAATTTTGTTTCGTTTCAAAACGAAGTACAGATTCTCCTATTGAATTTAGTAACAATTATACTACAGTAGAATGGACAAAACCATCTGAAATAATTTGGATTCCAGTTGAAACAAAAACAAAATTACATTCAGGTAAATGGTCATTAGAATTTCATGTCGAATCAATGGGAACTCATCAAATTGGAGTTGGCTTCTTATTAAATTGGAATATTGGTCCTGATTGGGGATTCTTTGGTTATTTAGGTTCTTCTAGTACTGCATGGTCATATGATCCATCAACTGGTGATATTGTTACTAATACAAAATCAATTCATAGTAATTTACCAAAATTTTCGAACAATAGTGGAGTAATTGGATTAGAACTTGATCTTCCAAAAAACAAGATTGGCACATATACATTTATTGTAGATGGTGTTCGAACACCAACTAAACAACTATTAAAACCGGGTGCTGTTGCTATACCAGCTGTTTGTCTTCTATCACGCGGACAAAAAGTGACTATTAGAAACTTAATTCGACTAGATCAAGATGATACTACATTATCAGTGTGAACTGAAAAGAAACTTCTGTATATTTTAATCGAGACAGAATAAATTTCAATGCAAATTTCTACTATTTTTCGAAGAAATAAAGATTAAATGTTGATAACTAACAAGTATTTTCAGGTAATTAATTCAATACTTTTCATTCATGACTCGTTTGTTTGTCATTTTCATTTTTTCTACTTAACTCTAACGAGAAATATTGTTAGAAATTCACAGACTATATACTACTCTATTAATATCAGTTGATTGTGTTTGTTTCTTTCTCTTTGTGTAAATTGACTTTTATCTTTTTTTTTCTTTATTCAAGTGAAGCCTGTAATGTGTTTTGATAATATAAAAATAAATTCTTCAGGCACAGTCAGTTAGTCTTCAAAGAATAGAATGAAACCAAGGTGAGATAACGTTTTATTATATACATACATGTTAATTGTTGGCTATATTTTTAAGAAGAATACAGGTACCAATTATTTTGATATCTACATTAATTTTTGTCATTAGTGGGATAGATCCACAGTTTTATACTGTTTTCAAACCACATGATGGTAAATATCCATGTTATCGTCAAGTAAGCATTATGCAATATTGATTATATTTTTCAAATAAAAATAATTCTATAGCCGGCTATTATTAGTACTAATGCGGAACGAACACATCTTATTGTATTTGCTGAAGGTCGATTTGTAACTAGTTGTGCACCACCTTTCGAGAGTATAATAGAGAAAAGGTATGTTCCCAATGAAGATGGTGGTTTGGAAATGCGTCGTTCTGAAGATAATGGTTCCACTTGGCTTCCTGCACAAACAATATATTCAGGAAATATTGATTTCTATACCGTAGTATGGGACAGTACATCGAACACAATTTATTTAATGTTACAAGCGCCTTCATCAGTTCTTGTATTTACATCGCATGATGAAGTAAGGTTTTTTTTTCTATTAAAAGAATACTTATGGTATTTATTTTCGTTTAGGGAATAACATGGTCTGATCCAACACCTTTAAATGTATTTCCTCCACCACCTTTTAGTAAATCAATCAAACCTGCTGTTGGTCATGGTATTGAAGTAAGATATTTTGATGATTGATGTATTGATATATAATTAATATTGTAGATCATCAGTTCACTTTGTGGAAATGAAAATTGTTCTGATACTGGAACTTTATTGGTATGATTAATATACGCAAAATTTGTGTCTCTTGCTATAATTTTATTTCTTCATAGATGCCATTTGTATGCCAAAATGGATCAAGTCATCCTGGTGACAATGGTTCATGTCCTAGCTGTTATGCCTGTATATTAAAAAGTGAGACGCCAAAGAATAATCAAAATCGAGAATGGAATTTTACAGGAATAGCACAGCAATATACTCGTGAATCACAACTTGTACAAACTATCAATATGGATGGAGGTACTTCGCATATTTATTTAAATGGACGAAATTTTTCTCCAGCACCAGGATATCGATACTTTGCACGTTCTACTAATGGTGGTGATTACTTTACTGAATTTGGTATCGATTCATCGTTAATAGAACCTGTTACTAAAGCATGGACAGGTGTAGTCTGTTCGATTGAGCGAGTATCTAAAATTCCTAGTCGTATTATTTTTAGTGGTCCAGCAAATAGAACAGTACGTTCTAATTTAACTCTACATATTTCATATGATGAAGCTCATTCATGGTCAGTTTCTCGTGTATTATATTCAGGACTTAGTGCCTACTCTGATATAGCAGTTCTTGGCAATGGAGATAATATTGCTTTAGTTTTCGAAAATGGTGAAGAGACATTTGCAGATCGAATTTCTGTAGCTATTGTTCCAATAGCATGGATTGAGAATAAAAATACAAAATAATACATTAAACATTTATTTGAATGAAATAGATTATCAATACTCTTTATAACTTCTTACAATGAGTATTAGGTATGATTTATGAATTTGCAAAAGTTATTAATTATATTATGATTAAATCATTTTTGTTTAGTAAGAAGACGTATCTAAAAATTTAGAAGAAAAAAAGTTTTTTTAATAATCAATTGATAATTATCTCCTTTAAACTTACATCATTTCGAAGATCTTTAATTGCTGTTTTAAATTCATTACGTAATTGTACTATTGCATCTTTCTCTTTTCGAACATTATTACCAGATAATTCTATATTATCGATTGGTTTTATTCCTGATTCTCGCAAAGAAACTTCATTCTCCATAACCATTCTAAAACGAATAAAACATCATATAAAAAAAGAAACTTTTATTTTCTTCTACTTGTCAATTTTAGTTAATGCTTCACGTTGTGCATAAGCATAAGTTGATGCACTTTCAAATTCTTGCCATACAAGTTCAAGTTCCGGTTGAACAGCAATCACTTCTTAAATAAATAAAAATTATAATTTATAATAATATTCTACAATAACTTACTAAATACACGTTCTAAAGGATTGACATAATTATAACGTACTCGAAGATACCATTGATAAAACATTTTTATTAAAGCAATTATATCAAATATAGTACTAAAAGGAATAAATAATGGTGGTCGATCATAATATTCTCGAACAACTGCATATTGTTGATAATTCCAAATATCTGCTTGAACTGATTGAACATCCTGAAAGCTTTTACTATATAACAAAAAAGAAATCTAATAATTAATAGAAACTATTTAAAAAAAGAAAGCACAGTAACTTACTTAAACATTGCAATTAACAAATTAACAAGAAGAATATTTATCAAAAGCATATGAAAAGCAAGTAAAATATGTGTAGCAATACTTGAACTAATATATGTCGATTCTAAAATAATAATTAATTAATAATTAATAAAATTATTTATATTATATACATACCATCTAATCCTTGTAATTCACCTGATATGTTTGTATAAAGTAAATAATAAACAGGATAAAAAACATAACGAAGTACATCACGTCCATTAAATTCAAAGTTACCATAATAAGCCATTGATCGTGAAGCAACACCATATGCTGTCATAACAATAGCAATTAATGTAGCAAAAAATGATAAATTTTTTAACTAAAATATAATTAGATCTTTTAAATATTCTTTTTTTTTCTTTATTTTTACCATCTTTCCAATCGAAACTAAATGTGGTCCAAGAAATGGATTTATAATAATAAATGAAAGAGATCGCATCCACCAAATCCATAAATCATATCCCATTATAATCCTATTTAAAAAAAACAACACTCGGATAATTATTTCCTTCCTTTGAATGGATCTACGACAATTAATCTCAATATTGAGAAATAAAATTGCAAAAAAGAAGTTTTATTATACAAAGAACCACTATCTATCCTATTTATGCCATACTCTCATTAAGATACGATCATAGAACGTCGATCAAGAAGAAGAAAAAAATATTTCTATAACTAGAACGAAGAAGGCATGTTTTCTAACAAGAGATTGCTCCTTCTGTCATACTACTGTACTTTCTAGTACAATGAGCCAATTCATATCTCACAGGACCTATGAAAAAAACAAACATTTCGTTGGCTGATAATCGAAGGCTCTAATTCTCATTGGACCACAGCTACACTAAGAAAATATATCGAACAAACATTTGATCATTGCAACTATTCGATGCATAACCTTTCTTCTAGCAGAGGAAATTAATCATGAATTTCTATTCCTCATCTTCAATTACCTTTAGTCAAGTTTTATAGAAAATATTATTAATTAAAATTCAGATTTCTTTAGTTTAATAAACCCTCGCAATTTCTTTTAATTCATATTTCAAAAGAAAAAATTTACCTAGCTGCTTGAAAACTTGCTGAATTACCAACAGCTTGACATCGTAAAATTAATCCAATATAAAATAAAATAAATGAAATTGAACATAATTGTTTAAAAAAATATCGAAAATAATTATGACATTTGCCAAAAAATGAAAGACTATCTTGATTGAAAAACTAAATTGAAAAAAGAAAAAATCGAACATAATATAAAATTTTTAAAATAATTTCTTTTATACTTACAATACGAATTTCTTCAATTAACATACATGAAATAATTATAATTACAAGAATTTCAGTTGGATGAATTGATGGTTGATCAATTTTAATTGGATCAAAATGAAATAATAAAACATAACTAAATAAGAATAAAAAACTCATATATTGAACCTAAATATTCAATATATATATAGTTATTAAAATCTATTAAATAAATCCTACATGATGATATGTAAATTTAATATGTAAAGATTGATGAAATTGCCATATTTGATAAAGTTTTTTTTTAATAGATCCATGAAAATGATTAATAGCATATGGATCACAATAATTAATCCCATAAGGTTGTAAACTAGATAAAAATTTCTTATATAAAAGTAAAAAAATTTCATTTTTTACTCACGTTGGTTCTGTTGGTAATGGATTCTTTTTATATAAAAAAAAAAAACAAACTTCAATATATATCACATGAAAAATCTGAATTATTTCATTACCTGATTTACTGTTCGAAAACGTGTAGCAAATGGTGCAAGTAAACCTAATGTCCATGTACCAATTAATTGTCCAATATAATATCGTATATGAAATTGATCAGAATGTAATTTATCATACCATATACTATTTTCTGCTTGTCTACAACAAGGATGTGAAGAAAATCTTTTACTTTGTGCATCATCTGATACCTAGAAAAATTAAATTCATAAAAAAAAATTAAATAAAAAACATATTCTTTCAAACTTGTAAACATGTTACATCACCAAACATTTCAACACGTTGTATAGTTAATATTTGTGCTATATTTGGATTATTTTTAAAACATAAATCAATACAATTAATAGCATATTGTTCAAAATAATGAATCCATTGTGTAAGATCAATTTTTTTATCACCATAAACAGCATCTGATGATTTATCACGTAAATGTGAAAGAATTTCAGTTGCTACTAAAGCACCACATATACGATCTTTCATATGAGCAATAAATACTTTTGCAACATCCATATAATTCATAACAATAGACCAAAGAAAAAGATCACGAATAATATAATCTTTTGCTAATTGTTTATATATTGTATCAGTTGCAATTAATTGTCCTTGTTCAATATCATGCATTGGAGAAATAATATTTGTAAAACGTTTTATACCCATACGATCTTCTTGTTCTTCAATTTGAGAATCATAATAAAGAGATTTCATATATCCACCAACAACATTACGAAATAAATCATTAAGATCATCTGTTGAACGAATAACTTTTCGATTTTGATCATTTTTAGTTTTAACTACATTACGAAGTAACCAATCTTCTCGATTCTATAATAATATATATTCAAATATTAAGCTTTTTCGTCGCTCTTCACTAATTAATCTTACAACGGAATATTCGCAAGTATCAAATCGGTTTTAGATTGGAGTTATATTTATTCGATAGGTCCTAGTAAGCAACTCAAGATTCGTCGAAAAATCGAATTTCGATTTTTTTTAACTTGAAAATTTGTACAAATTTAAAATTTTTTGATTGCTCTTATCTTAAAATCTGAATATTCAATATTTTGAAGCATAATTATAGTACAAAATGCAAAACATTTAATGTCCAGATTTTAAAATAGAAACAATTAAAAAATTTGATACTTCAAGAATAAACTAATTTCAAGTCGGAATTCAAAAGTTGATTTTTTGATGAACCATGAGTGGATTCCAGCATTTTATTAAAAAATATAGTGTAAAACTTCGATATCTCAGGAATGAAATTCTGAACAACTATACCATTCTAGACTTTTTCATTGGTTACTCGAACCTATTGAATGCAATTTTCAGAATAAAGATTACTGCAATAGTCTTCGCATAAACATCTAACCTGATTGTAAGCTAGTACGAGATTCCAGAAATCTGAATTCTTTTACTATCGGATAGAGCAAAACTGATAGATTCAAAATGCATATCAAGGAAGACATGTATGTCAAGACTTTTGTACCAGTTTTTATATTGGAGCTGTATTAGAGAAACTATGGTAAAATTCCAAGTTTACACTATGACGTTTGACGGTGATATTGGCAGAACAAGAGTCAAAAATAGATCATTTTATACATTTAATTTATTTTTCATTTAAAAGCAACTTAAGCTATTTTTAATATATATTATGTATACATACGATAGCTTCTTCAGTATATAATAATGCTATAAATTCACTATAACGTTTATTATTTTTATTATTATCTCTTGCAGCAAATGGATTTAATTGTGGATGAAAAAAAAATTCATCTAATTCAAAACCAAGTTGAATAAAATAATGAATAAATTTATGTCGTTGTTTTGTTAATGCACGACAGAAAATAGCTTTTTTTTCATATATATTATCAAGAGAATCTTGAACAATCCATTCTTTTGCTGTATTTATACAATCCCAATCAATTGCTAATTCAAGTAAATAATCAAGATGTGTTCCGTATTGATGAGTTTTATTTGAATTTGATATTTCTCGTTTAATTTTACTTTCTACAGCTATATATATAAATTATAGATTTTTCCTTTTTTTATAGAATAAAAATAAAATTCTTACATTTACATACACTTCGAAGAATTGTTTCAGATAATTTTTCACCTTTATTTAAATTAAAAACACTAATTTTTGAACGAACTGTTGGTTGTAAACAATATAAAATCATAAGAATTATTTCATTACTAACTTTTTTTAAATTATTTAATTTAATATCTTTTGTTGAACGATAACTATCAATTCCATTTATTGCTTGAATTAATTCATCATTCATAGAATTATAATATTTATCAAATTTTATACGTAATCTAAACAATTAGAATAACAATAATCAATGTACCTAAAATAGTTATGTCTTATTAAAATCTCAATGATCAGTTCTCATCTCCATACTTTTTTTAGTTCAGATACTATTGTATACTGAGAAATAGTTTGTAAAATGGAGTCGTTCAATACATGTTGAAAATGGTTTTATGAACCTTAATATATACTTTTGTATCTTTTTGTGATAAAAAATCTCTCCTCTCATGCACAAGAGCCATGTTTCATAGCATACAACTTGATGCATATTCTCGAAGATATGTTTTCTCTAAGTATAATTACGCTCCATTGTGATAAGAACTTGATCGAGTATTTAGAAGAAAATGTATAGATGAAATGAGATTTCATTCAATATGTTCTAATTTCAGAAAGATCTCTTCGTGTTTGTATACATGTCACGTTAGTTACTTCGTATAAATGTAGGAACGCTTTTTTATATAAAAACATTTAAAAAGTTTCATCAGAACACTTTTTATAGAGAATTTTTTCATATGTTGACGACTTTAATCCAGTGTACATTCAACAATTGATGAAAGTTGTAATTTGAGTTATATAAATACTATATATTTTACATACCGATTTCGATTAATTCGATTTGAATCATCAGATTGTGTGAATTGAAAATTAACGGTATTTAAAAGTGATTCTCGTCGTTTAAATGTTTCATTTAACATTAAACGTGTATCACTTTCATCATCAATATCAATAGGTGTTGTCCAATTAATATCAAGATCCATTTCTTGTGTCCGTAATAACCATCGAACAATATAATCAGCAATACGACCGGTATTCTAAATATTTTTCATAATAAAATTTATTATTACTTCTCATACAACCAATACTGGATCATTTCTAGTGGTGAACCAGCAAAACTGACGATTAACTGTGATTTACGGGAAAAAAACCTGCGATTCAACGATAATCTATCTGTGGACTATATATAGTAGAAAGTGCTATAGGGGTATCCGAAAAACACACCTGGTACTAGTATGTTCAAGGAACTTTCCAGTATTACAGTATCTTAAAGTGCTTTCGAGATACGTGTAAGGTACTTGCTGGAAAGCGTTTAGTAAACGGATACTTGAAGGTACTGATCAAATACTCAACTGAGCACCATTACACAGTATTTTTAAGTATCCTGTTGTCAAAATTGCAGTATGTTGATGATCAAACCTAATCTAAGACTTTTTTCATCATATTGTTTCTCTCAAAAAAATTTAAGACATTTTTCGATTTTACTTAATTTACTATTTGCAATTCTGAAAACTAAAACAGGTTAAATTTCGGTATCTGACCGAACTTGAGTTGATCGGATCTCTATCAGACTACTTCAAGGTAGTCTTTTCTCAGTTTACTATCTAGATCGGTATGCGCTCGATTAGTTGAATAGTCAAGAAATAATCTAAAAAAAAAGGTTACTATTCGATTTGTATCATATGAGTTTTTATTAATAATAAAATTAACTTACATTAATAATTATAATTGGAATATTTCTACGAAGATCATTATAAATTGATCTAACAGAATCTTCACCACCTTCAAATAAAAGTGTGACACTTGGAACTAAAAATAATTAAATTATTGTTTTTAAAAAAAAAGGAAATTAATCTATACCTGGTAATACTTGTTTTGTACATCCATTAGCAATAGTTTTTACTAAACGAGTACGATAATCACCTATATTATAATATCGAAGTGTACCATCATCAAGTAATATAAAATGTGTATGATTCATTTCTAGATTTTGTTCACCAGATTTCCATTGATTTATATTTTTCTATGATAAAAATAAAAATTTAATTATCAAATTGTTTTTTTTCTATCACATCTAATAGATTTTCAATTTAGTTAATGTTCCATGAATAGAATATTATTTGTTGCAAAGAAAAAAAAATGTGTATATATATATATAAATTTTTATTTTTCTATTTACTAAATTTTGTTCTTGTGATAAAGATAAATTATTTGGTAATTCAATATGTTCTAATCGTTGAAAATCATTTAGATTTTTAACACAACCATAATTACATATACCAATAGCTATTGTTTTATCTAGTGGTTTAGTTAATTTTCTTTTACGAATAGCTTGTCCAATAAGTTGTACAATACCAACATTCATTCCATTTGTAAATAACCAAGTATCTAAATAAAATAATTATTTAAATAAACAAAAACAAAAAATAAATTCTTACTTGATTTACTAATAAATTTAACAAGATCATCAAGAAAATTAATTTCTAATTTTCCTCGTAATTTAAAATATTTATGTCCACCTGTTACTTGCATTAAAAGTGCAGGTGAAGAAATATGCCAAATATCAAGTAATATTGTTTCAAATATAGATGGATCACTTTCAATATCACATCGAACATACTATTTTATAAAAAAAATAAATAATAAATATTAATTATCTTATTTTATACCGGTGCTCCATTAATTAAAGAAACACCTTGTTCTTTTGTTGGATCTTTAATTGTATGAATATTTTGTTGCCATTTTTCATTCGGTTTTAATTGATCATTTATATTAAAATGTTCATATTTAGTTCGATTACAATGACATAATTTACCATTTGGACTATAATAAATGATCAGATTTTGCTAGATATTTATATATATATATATCTATATATTAATACCTGTCAGGAAGAAAACTAACACATCGACGACGATTAATAGGAATTAAATTAAATGCAGCATCATATTCAGCTGGATTCTATAGAAATAATATTTAAATAACAATGAAAAATAAATAAGAATAAAATTCTAACATACATATTTACGTTCGGCTTTATTTCTTGCCATAAATTTTTGACTTTAAAATTTCATTTTAGATTAAAAAATAAGTATAGTTATTTAAGAAAATAACTTTTTCTTTCTTAAAGCATAAATAAAGAATATTACCCATAGTAACTCTCGTTAACAATCTATTACAATTAAGAAAATGAAAGTATTGTAGCATGTGATTCTCGTAAAAATAATTTCTTTGTTTCTATATCGACACAATATTAGTATTACTTCACATAAAAAATTTGAGAAACGCGTTTTCTTTTTCTTCTTCTTCATAATCAACGAGTGTTAACTTCCTTTTTTTTTCTTTTCTGTGATGAATACATAAAAAAAACATGACTTGCTCTTTACATTATTATATATTTATATATATTAAAATTTCTTCTCAAGCAGTTTTGTAACAATAACAACAATTTTATTTGAATTTGGAGGGTAACCAGCAAGTATACCAGATTATAGACTTTGATTCTTAATTCTTAGAAAGATCTGTACGAAGATGAAATATTAAACAAATTGATAAATCAATTTCTTATGTTAAAAGACAATATTCTCGTATTTTTTTTTCATGTATTTCAATTAAAATTTTGCTATAAAGAGAAATAATTGATTTTATTTATTTAAATCAACATAAACAAACACACAAACACACTACCAAACAGTACATTTGTTCACCCGACTACTTCCTTGACCAGGTGTACAGCCAAATACACGATCGAATTCAACAAAATTTGATAATGGACCAAGAACTCTGAAAAATAAATGATTATTTATTAATTAAAATAAAAACAATAGAATATAAATACCTAAATCGTGGAATAGAATGAACATCTGTTAAAACTCTATTTAAAGCATATGCATCAGTAAATTTTGCACACCATCCATGAGCATATCCAATAAAAAATAATTGTTCTTCCGAATATTTATTTAAACCTGGTAATCTTCTGTCTATATTTGGATTTTCTTTAACCCACTTTTGATAAGCCTACAATATATATATATATATATAAGTATTTCAATATATAAATATAATTAATTTACATAAAATGAACTTTTAATTCCACCATTATCAGCAATATTTTCTCCTTGTGTTTGAACACCATTTATCTAAAAGAAAATAATTTTATTTTATAATTAAATAAATAAAATTCGAAATAAAACGAACCTTCTCATGAATTTGATCTACTGTATAGTTACTATATTGATCAATAATACATTGTTTTCGTTCATTAAATTGACTTATTGTACTATTTGTCCACCATGGAATTTTATTTCCATCTTTATCATATTGACGACCATCATCATCAAATCCATGTGTTATTTCGTGACCAATAACCATACCAATACCTAAATCAAAGATTAATTTTCAATCAATTAAAACTTAACTATTACATACCACCATAGTTCAAATATCTAAAAGAAAATAACACAAAAATTTAGATAGAATTTTAAAAAGCAAAATAAATATTTACTTTGGTGCATTTTTATTAAAATATGGCATTTGTAAAATACCAGCTGGGAAAGCTAAAAAAATATAAAATTCAAAAAAGAATTTTTTTTCGAATATTTTTCTGATAAAATAATATTACATATAGCATTTGTTGATGGTTCATAAAAAGCATTAACTACAGTTGGAGGAAGATCACCCCAAGCACGATGATCAACAACTTCACGAAGTTGACGAAAATCTTCTTGAGCTTTAATTCGTTGCATTTGAAGAACATTTGAAATATATGATGTACGAAAGACATACTACAATTAATAAATAATCGAATTTCATCTTGTTTTTTTTTTTTTTAAATTAAATGATGTTCTTACTTGAGCATACATTTTTTCTAATTGTGTTGTATTATCACTGGCTACATAATCTGGATAACCAATATTTTCATAGATAGCTTGAAGCTATATAAAGAAAAGAAACAAAAAACAATCAATTATTTTATTTTTTTTGTTAAATTTTACTTTATCAACAGCTTTAGCTTTTGAAACATCATCCATCCATGTTGCATTTTCAAGCATAACGTTCATTGAATTTCGAATATTTTTAATAATATCTTTTGATTGATTACGTGCATCTTCATTAAAATAATTTTGAACATAAAGTCTTGATACAGCAAAACCCATATTATCATTAACATAATTAGCACATGTTGTTGAACGTGTTGGTTCAGCACTAGTGCCTTTGAATACTCGATCAAATTGTTCACGAGTACTTCGAATTCGTTTTGGCATATTACTTGCACGATTCATCATAAAACGCCATATTAAATAATTTTGTACAACACGTTGTGGACTTTCTGCAAGAATATTTGAAACATTTACTAAATAAGCAACTTCACTAACAGCTACAACATCGGAATTCATTAATGTTACATTGCCAATAAGATATGATTGACTTAAATAATTAGTAAAATCAAACTAAAAAAATTTCATAATTTATAAAAAGAATTCTTCTTTTTTTTTTTTGTTAAATTAAAAATTACATTAGATTGAAATGAACTTGAAAGATTACCAACAGTTGTTCGAATAGTTTCATTTTCACGAAGACGTTGTTCTGATTCACTCCAATGATACTAAATTAAATAAAATATTACAAAAAATATTAATAAACAAAAAAAAGAACAAAACATTTTACTTGAGAAATATTTTTTTCTAATAAATACATTGCTACAACATCACTATCAATTGCTGTTGTAACATTTGTTAATGCTCGAGCTAAATCACCCATAAATTGACGATAAGCTGCAGTAATATCTGTTTCATTTTCATAATATTTTGTTTCTTGTAATCCAAGACTACCTTGTCCAAGCTGAAATAATATTATTTAAAAAAAAAAAGACTAGATATATTTTAAATTAATATTATTTGTTTTTACTTCAATATCATAAACTGATGAATTTTCTTGATTAGTTGCTGTAACAACACTAAATATTATTTCATTATCATATTTACGTAATTTAAGTAAAAGATCTGATAAATTAAAACTTGGAGGAACCCATAATGAACCTTCTAAAATAGGCCATCCACCAAATTCATTTTTAACAATAGAAAGTACAGCTTCAACACCATCTGCTTCTATAGCAGCTTCATCAATACATGATTCATATAAATTACGAGCATTTATTATTGCATTTGGTTCAACAGTTCCATTTGGTGTTGTTGCAGATAAAAGATCTTATAGAAATAAAATTAATAATAAATAAAAAAATATATTTTTTTATATCATACCAATTATATTTGAATCTAATTGTGTATCCAAAAGATTAAAAATATTTTGAACACCACCTAAACAATAAATGTAAAAATTTTTTTTTTATTGAAAAAAATCTGAATTTACTATCTTCTGGAATGCGTGCACTTTTTAACCATGCTCCACAAGCAAAATCATAAAAATCTTCACAAGGATTAACTGTTTCATCAATTGAATCCAATAAATAATCCGCTATAATTATTAATTCATATAGATAATTTTTAAGCAAAAAAAAATATACAATACATACCTGCTTTAATACAATATGGTGTTAAACATAGATTATCGACTAAAAAAGAAATTAAATTTATAATTTTAGATTAAATTAAAATGAAAAAGAGGATGAATGGCAATACCAATAGGTGCTGTTGTTGTTGTTACTGTTGCTGTTGTTGTTGATAATGTTGTTACCGTTGGTGCTACTGTTGTTGTTGGTGATGTTGAATTTTTGTGTTTTGCAACAGCGAATAAAACAGCAAAAACAATTGTAGTAGCAAGAAGAATAGCAACCAGAACAGCAAGCCATCGATTATAACTGCGTGGACGATCCTTTAGTAGTAAATTTGATTCTTGACTAAATAGATTTCATTATGATTTATTTTAATTAGATAATAATACATACTTTACAGAGTTGTTGTCTCGCATCATAGCAACTCAAAGTTAATCTAAAATATAAATTTGAATTGATAATTTTTCACTTAAAAAGAAACAAAAAAGTCAACTTTAATCCAAAAGAAAAACATACGAATGATACAAAATGGTAGTAAAATTTGTTTTATATAATGATAAAATGTATAAAAAAGAATACATTCATTATCATGATTATGATGCAAATTCTACATTTGATAAGATATCTTTGATTCATCATTTCTCTTTCTGTACTTTGCTCTTGTCATTATTGCATATTACCTTGAGAATATTATAAAAATGATAAAGATAAAGGCGTGATGAAATTTTCTTTATAAGTGGTTAAACAGTTCGCTTGTAAAGTAACTGGATACACATGCAGTAAGAAAATTTTTCTGATCATTGATCTTTAATATCATCATTTCAGTACATTATATGTGTCATGTATGTTTGCTAGAAAATTATGCAAAGATTATATAATATTCAGAAGTGTCTAAATTACTATAAAAAATAAAATGAAAAGATGAACTACTAATTAGTAAATTTGAATCAGAAACAATCATTTTATTTTCTTCTTTCGATATCATCTCATTTTTATTATTCAATTTTGTCGAATGAAAACTACTATTCTTTTCATTTTTCTCGTTCAAACGAACTTTGAAGAATTTATTCATTTTCGTACTATTTTATACAAATAGAAGAAAATACCGCGTTGAAAGACAACGAAGAAGATAAAACCGTTTTATTTTTTATCATTTAAATTATGAAATATTGAATGCTATTGATTTATTATAATATTCAGGTGTATCTAAGAAATCGACTAGAGGATTTTATAGAACGTACTGTGTCACATTGCTCTATGATACATCCATTTTGACATATACTAATTGACTTTTTATACTTATGAGAAAAAAAATTCATTTCAAGCTTATTTAGTATTTTGACTATAACATCATCAACTCATGAGAAAAACTCTACAAAAAGTCCTGCATGAAAGAAAACTTTTTTGAATATTTTGTAGTGTTTTCACAAACTTCTCTTGAAAATATCTACTAAAGATTTCTTGTTAAAAAATAGTGATTTTTAGATAAATCTGTTTTATAGGCCGTAATAAGCTATCGAATCAGTTGAAATATATACAAAACAATGGATAGAGTATTATTTATGTGTCATCCATTATTATATCATTCTCTCTCCTTGCATACTTGTATTTGTATATTAAAACTCTGAAATCTTATTCAAATATATGGTTTTTTTATCATCAGTATTATAAGTGAAGAAGTTATCTTTTGACAACTGATGTCAAAGTTTAATAATGTTTATCAAAAGAAAAAGAATATGACAATGTTGACTGTTGAAGTCGATATAAAAATGCTTATAATTATCATCGACATCAACGCAACGAACAGCAATGATAGAACAAATGTCAACTTTTGTTTTACTAATGAAATAATCATGAAACATAATATGAGTGGGTTTGCATTTGAGATGAAGACCGACAAGAGAAGATCTCCAAGTTACTGAGATCAATTTAATAAAAATTTCCAGGCAAAATACTTTCACTATCCGATGAATATATACATGAAATGGAATTTTTTTCTACTAATATTAACGGATATATGACAATAAATGTCTCTCTACGTATTTCTACAATATCTCACCTAGATTATGACGCAAATATTTGAGTTTTGTTTCTTTAAAAGATAACACGTGTAATTTTTTACAAAACCTTATGAAAAGAGCTGTTCAAACAATCAACTACGAAGTCATAACCAGTCAATCTTCTAATAATCCAAAACGGCACATTGTCAAATGTACACTTTTAGGAAATTAATAATTCTGTTTCTTTGAGAAAATCAGATACGAAATCCTCTCAAAATTTTACACCATTCTACTCATAGTAATATGATAGAGAAAACATTTTCTTCAAGTTTCCAATGAATTTGAATATGTAATCATTTTTTATTTATGATAACAAACTTAAATATACTGAAAATGTATCATTTCAGAGTATTGCAATATTGACCAGATATAATTCTTTTCACAAGATTTTGCAGAGAATTCTACAAGTCATCTATTGAAAAAAAATGTGAGCATCAATGTTACAATTTGTGCAATATCGTGCAGAAATATATAGCACAAACACAATGATTGGAGGAAATAAAAGAATGTTCACTATGCGTGGAGAAAGAACAAAAATCGTTATCATGGCGAGAATTGTATTGCTGATCGTTGATTATGCATTAAAAAAATACTTTTTTAAGACGTTACCTTTAGAAGTAATATTGACATCTATGCAATTACTGATTATATGATTACATATTTTTTCTTTAAAATATTTTCATTGTCAGAAAAAAAACAACGACCTATAAATGGTTGAATATTACTAGTTGTGCTTGCTGGAATCTACATTCATTCACATATGATATATTTAGTAAAAATTTCATCACAGGTACTGAGACCTGTTTAATCAGGCAAATAATCGATTAATAACAAACAATCTTGGAAATGAAGAGTTTAGCGTTTTTTCAGTCCGATAACGAATAAATATTTTCGTTAATTATTCCAGACTTCTTGCATGCAATATGAATATTATCTGCTTGATAAAGTAGTTGTCTAATATACGATCTCAGTTTTTCTAATAGTTCTTCGAAACATATAAAAATTAGTCTAGTTTGTTTTTCAGATACATCAATTATAAGCATAATCTGCCATCAGACAATTCTTCTAGAAATCAATATTATAATATAGAAAAAATATATATAATTATATATCTGCATCAAATAGTGATATGTTTTCATTACAACTTTATATTAAATTGATCTGAATCGATAAAGGATGACCAACTGAAAGGCTAACATCAATCGTATTTACATTGACGAATAAAAATTGATAAGACGCAAGATAGATTCTGAAACTGTCATTGATAGAACGCGGAGAAATGAGTAGTATTATGATTATATTTTGTTGTAACTTTTATTATATGAGAAACTGATATGATTCATAACATGGTTTACGTATCTACATCGATTGTTTTATTATTTAATAAAAAAATAGGTGTTCTTTTACAAATATGTGTCAAAATTACGTGTATTTTTTTTTAAAGTACTTATTATCTATTAAATCTTTCTCTTTCATATGAATTAAATAGAATGAAATATATTTTTCTTCTAATTATCCAATATTACATACACCTATTCTATATATCGTCATTACAAATATTCACTTTCTTTTTATTCAATAGTAAAATATTACTAATATAAACATTGAAGATATTTCTATGAAATGAATTAATATGATTTCGAAGTTTACATAAGACAATATAATTAAGAAACTATTTATTCAGTAGATTTTAATATTTTGATTTTAATTTAAATATATACTTAATGATTACATCATCAATATTGTTATTCAAATATGTAGACATGATAAAACATAATGCATCACATAGAAGATATGCACGTATATTTATATTTCTCCAACTTTTTTATTATCACAAGACATACTTTTCTTTGTTATTTTCACCTATGCACAGATATCATTGTTGCCATTTTTACGTCTTCTTTACCTTGCACCTTGACACCTACGATCTCACAAAATTTTGAGAAGAAAACTATATATCATATTACACGTGATTCTTATTTTTTATAATCAGAAACAAAACAAAACCGAGCATGGGAGGTGGAGTATCGCGTAGACGAGGAACTCGTGTAACACCAGCACCAATTTCATCTAATAAATCTTCTAGAAATTCAGCTGTTCAACAAGTAAATTATGATAAGTCAGTTCAAACAAGTACTTTAAATCTTCATACTGAACGTCCTGTTGTATCAATATCAATTATGCAAGACGCCGCCGTTCAGGCGAATATACAAAATTTTCCTATTACTACTTCAATGACTAATGGAACAGTAATTAAACTTTTACCAGAAATTAAACTCAGTACAGATCGAACACGAACAATAAGTGAAATTCATTACAAAAATCCACGTAACGATCTTATTACTAGCAAAAAACATCGTCAATATATCAGCGACAATTGTAATAATGTCAAGTCTATTGCTGAACTTGTGCAAAAGATTGAAAATTATTCAAACAGTGATCTCGATCATGCATGGCTTCTCTTTCATTGGATTACTAAACATATTACCTATGTCAGTAGTCATACAGGTAATACAGTTGATGCAGTATTTCGTACTCGTACTGGTGCCTCTCGAGGATTTACTCATTTGTTTACTGAATGTTGTCGTCTATTGAAGATCGAATGTGTTGATGTACTCGGTCATGTTAAAGAAAATTCGTTTCAAATCGGTGATTCACTTCAAAATGCTACACACATATGGAATGCGGTAAAACTTAGTGGCCGCTGGTATTTACTTGATACTACATGGGGTGCTGGTCATGGAAAAGAAAAGCAAACTGAAGATTCCTATTTCCTAACATCACCTGATCAAATGATCTATACTCATCTACCTACTGAAGACACATGGCAATTACTCTCACCTCCAATTACTAAACAAGAATTTCTAGATTTACCGATAGTAAAATCAGCCTATTATAGATTGAATCTAAAATTAATTTCACCGACACAATGTGTTGTTGAAACAAATCAACCATTGTTTGAAGTAGTTATCAAAACACCACCTGATGTTACATTAACAACAGCAATGAAAGCAGGTGATATTAATTGTCCAGATTTTCATCAACTCTCTCAATATGATTATATGGATGGTATGACTCGATGTTATTTTAGTCCAGCAAATGACGGTAAGAAAAAAATATTCAATCTTGCATTTTACAGAATTATAATCAATGTCGAACGGTTAGAGATATTAGGAAAATAATTCAAAATTTATGATTATTCATTTAATATTTTACTTTTTAATTAGGTACATATGACTTAACCATTTATGGTAAAACCAACAAAGAAACTAAATATATGGATGCAATTTATATGCGTCTTAAAGTAGTGGGCCTTTTTGATGCTCCTGCATTTCCTGTTCTATACCGTCCATTTACTGAACGTCGGTGTACATTGATTGAACCATTTCGAAGAATTCTTTATGCGGGAGAATATGTGACGATTCAAATGCGCATCCCAAATGCAACGAAAGTAAGAGTTCATAATGGTGATGAAGTAATGTCATCATATGGATACGAAGATGAAATACTTACTAAGGAAATAATGGTTCAAGGTGACGTGATAGTATATGGAATATTTGATCCTAGTGATCAGTTACAACCCATTTGTAAATTTAGCATGGCTTGAAATGTTGTTGTTTCTTTTTTTGTTATTCATTTCATTTCATATTCTTCAATACGGTATTTAACATCATAGAAAATAAAGATTTTCCAGAGAGAGACGATGATGATGAAATGCGTGACTCATATATACAGATTCTCATCAAGACAAAAGTAGAAGAACATAAATTGATTTGTTTAAGTAAACAAACTCAAATTAAATAGATGATATTCTTATCGAAGCTTAAAAATTACAATTCGAAGTTGATAAATAAGTGGATTTACGATAAGTTGATATTTTTACATATGTTAATCGAGGAATCAGTGACGAATGAATAGATTAAAAAGCTGAAAGAAGAAAATGCTGATATTTTCTATTGGATTTTATATTTTAATAAATCTCTTTCGATGACAAAAACCTTTCGAGCCTTCTAAACTGTTCAAATATTTAAAACTTTTAGAAAAAATTTCTATTAAATTCCACTATTTTTCAAAAGATTTTACATGCGAAAACTATTTAAAAAGACTTGCCGATATACAGAAAAAAATTGTATACATAATATTGAGTAGATATCTGAAATTGAGTCAAAGATCAATTAACAATACTAAAACAGTTAGAAAGTGGGTAGGCATAAGTGTGAATGATTGTGGTGCGATACACTTGGTATGGTTGTTACTTAATGATCTCGAATAAAATCACAATTTCATCCATCCGTATGCTCTGAAGGTTAATATAGCTGTTAATCTTCGATCCTATCGTGGATATTTGCTCAATATTATGTAAGTAGGTTTTCTCTCACGGTACGCAACAGAATTCAATAATATACATAGTGTTGGATGGAGAAAGTCTTTCTCTTTAAACCTACATATATCGAGTTATCTGGTCAAAAATCCATCTGTAAGCCATCGGTACCTTTTACTAAAATTGGCTTTCACAAAAATGATTCTTTTTTAATATATAGTCTCGTGTAACTCGACGAGCTGATTCGGAATATCACCTTAGTTTTTCTTTGAAACGTAATATAGAAAGGTAAAAGCAATTTTCTGATCAAAAGCCATGAGTTTTCCCAAATCCTATAGAATAACCTAGAAAAAGGTTTCATGAATTGGCGCTACTACAGTAATTAGGAAACATTTATGTATAGGCGGTACAAATATGAGCTTGATCAGATCTAATCTTTTTGTAGTTTTCAATATACTGAAATTTTATTATAAAGTGCATAGATGAACAAGCTTTTTTGCGATAATTCTTGCTTTTGACACATTATATTATGTTGCCGAATAGCTTGTTTTTTCTTATTTATGCTGAATTCTGAGCCTAAGCCTTCGTAGATTCTTTTCTTGGACTCTATAAACTTTGAGAACCATTGTTTTAGAAAATAATACTTCATATATGCATGTATCTACGCAAACGGCTCGATTCTGGAAAAGAAAACTTTCACAATATCTCCAACTGGTTCTCCAATCTGTATTGAACGAATATTATTCATTCAATAGAGATATACTTCTCTATCAATAGCCTTATTTCATGTTCTGTCTTCATATTATAAAGGGTGTATCATAAGTAACGACTCCATTTTTATTTTTGGTCTATCTTTGCTGTATTTAAAGGGAGGCAGATAGCGATCATATATTTTTGTACAGCAGCTTCTAAGCTATCATCCTGGAAGGATTGCAATGAATTTTTATTAGTTCTAAGAAAAGATTGCGACGATAAAGTTCTTGAAAAAAAATCGATCAAATTTCGATTTTTATCTTCTAGGTTATAAATTTATTTAAAAAAAAAATGACATGTTCATCTAGTTTAGCATTAACATCAGTAGTAATGATAAGAAAAATAATTAGATGATGGAAAAAAAATCAATAATCCTCTTTTCGAATTCTTTTACCTTGATATTTTATTATTGCTTGTATATAATCTCTGCGGGATACTTAACATCATTTCAGCACACAAGTTACATCATATCTTTCTTCAATTGATGGAATTATCTTTTTTCGTCCAATAAATCAATATATCTTTGAACAGTCACGGTTTTCTTTCCAACATGACGCCATTCATACCCATCCAAAAATTCGCCAATAAAGATCGGATCATTTTTAGGTATAAGTTCCACGCCAGCTAATTGCATCCCATATCATAAAACCTTGAAAAAATTTTGCTTTTGATGCTTCTAATAATTCATGTGATATTGATTCACGAGTATGACCATAAACTACATTGTTCTTTGTATTATTCGATGCTTGTAAATCAATCTTAGTCGAATAATCAGAATTAATGACTAGATGCCACGAAAATTTCTTTGTTTCTTCTTTTCGTCCATATTTGTTCAGTAATATTTTGGCATTTATATTTTTTCAAAAACTTCATCGTCGCAGTCTTTTCTTAGGACTAATACAAATCCATTGTAATCCTTTCTAGATAATAGCTTAGAAGCTACTCTTCAAAAATATATGATCGCTATCTGCCTCCCTTTAAATACAGCAAAGATAGACCAAAAATAAAAATGGGGCCGTTACTTATGAAACACCCTTTATTTTATCCTTGTTAGTTTAGTGTTGAGGGCTTTAATTTGACCGAAATATGTTCTAATTTTGAAACAGGCAAGACAAATATCTTCATTGTTAGAAATAAAAGATTGCTTAAACGAAAAGGAGTTGTTTAATTGTTAAATAAATATGATGACAAGAGGAACTTCATTATTTATGTGATCCAAATGTGCCTTTATAATTGTAATTGAATATTCAAACTATTTTTTAACTTTGCTTTAATAGATATTATTGAACAAATTTTAGATTTTCAGTTTTCTCAAAATAAGTTTTCCTCCTTTCCACATTATAACATCAAATAGTAACCTATTTTTTGTTGTTACATGTTGCTATGTTGATTGTTTAAAAATGTAACGCATGGTTATAGTACGAAGAATTGAATGTTAACATTGCAACTGAGTTTTGCAATTTATAAGTATAATATAATAAAAGAGAACGAGCGAATTGGTCGACATATATTTTGTTTTTTTTTTCAGCTGGTTAAAGAGAAAAACAAAATACTTTACCAAGACGATTAAAAGTAAGCAACAGGTTCAAGTTTTTTTTTAAAGTCATATCTATGCATCAGTAGTTTTTTTGTCAATCACAGTCTATCGTTTTTCAATTAACAGATGTTCATTATTTGTTTGATTTAGATTTATGACAATAGATTTTTAGATGAATTACTCAAAGATTAATCAAATAAACCCTTTTAGAATATATTTAAAATAAAAACTTGTGAAAATACTATTTGAGTCGACTAATATCTTTTTTATAAATAAAATAAAAGATCGTGAGAAGCCTTCTCTTTGTATTCGTAGATAGTAAAAAGAATGTTCTATTTTTCCATGTATTTCATCATTATGCAACTAATGTCAGTTGGGATTTTTAGAATAACTTACAATAAAAACAAGAGATAAAAAATTATTGAACCATTTATTGCAGATTCTTTTGATGTTTCGAAACGACTCTTTCGAAAGTGAATAATTAGATGTGTTTTTGCAATTTCCTGAAAAATCAATTAGATACTTACGCGGGCTACAGATATAACAGCTGGAAGAGATAAAAGAAGTAGAGGATATGAGCGGTGTGAGGATGGTCGGATATAGAGGAAATATAAGGATACAGGTCTTTTCCTGATTTTTGATCCTGTAATTGTCATATAGACATCCGGCACTACAAGAATATATAAGATATTTGAGGGAATATTGGTGTAAACAAAAACTAATCTTTCAAGTACTTCAGATATAATATATTTTACTAATAATAATCATAATTATTAAAAACTCTAACTAATCTTCACTAAAGTTCTAACAAGAGCTATGATAAAGCCCTACAATATTGGTAGATCCTTACAGAAGGCTTAACAAAAATATGAATTAAAATTAAATTCTTTCGCATACCTGATATATCATTTGTCAACATATGCATAAGAGACATTTACCAGAATGTAGTTAATCTACTGTAATTCCCATTTCACTAACTATAATTATCTGTTTCTTATTCCCTTTTCTGAAAGAAAGGGTTATAGGGCGTTAAAATACGCCGGCTAAAATGCTTAAAGTTTGTCTGTCTGTCCGACCAAGCCAATCAGAATTCAGCATTCACTAAACCAATGAAAACCCACCAGTAGTTCTAAGAAAAATTCGATACACAGGTTTTTGAGGTCGGCGAATCGATTGGTGGTGTTAGTTTTTCAAAATTTTTTGAAATTCATTTTTTTACACAAAGAACAGGCTTTTT